>OMLC01035651.1:9053-32656 GCA_900302585.1 Regalecus glesne
CTCGCTCTGGATTTATATTTTAGTCTGCAGTGGAAAACATGATAGCTTGTTGAGATGCAGTCAGGGCTTGAGAAAATCTGTTTTGGGTTAAATCAGAACTATAGCCATACCCTTGGGTAGGGCCCAAATATTTTTCCAATGAGTTTGCAATGTTCAGCATCTTCATCACTTTGCCTTTTGAAATGGGTTTTTCCTGTTCACCGAAAAATTTTATTAAATAGAAATATAGCAAAAATTCATGTAGAATTAGTCTGATCAATAATGCTGCATGCAAGTGGACATTATTCCACTGCATCAGTCCATCGTTTAAATATTTCATCGGTCTAAATTTGCTGTAGAGGGAGATGTGCATGCTACCTGTAATTTTATCTCTTTTTAAATCTAAGCTACTTCAACCCTTTTTTGATCCTCTATCTATTGGAGACGATGGTACCTCAAAACTCTCTGGGAATATATCCTTTTTCATCTGCAGCAGCACCAGGAGACATAAGAGGTCCCATAGAGAACATATCTGTGATGGGGTCATAGAAAAAAGGCATGTTAACATGACAGCACAAATCACCAGCTGAACTTCTGCCTGTAGACAACCAGGCCAACTGAATGTACAATGAGGGAAAATCATATTCAAATTATTAATTATTATGAGATTCATAAATGGGACATAATAATAATACATTAAAAGATCTAAAGTTCATATAAAGTTCATTTAAACCTGATGTATGCTGTGCAGATTTACTCCCTCCACTGTAACACATGCAAGAGTGGAAGATGCTGACGAGACGTCATTAGGACGAGACATGGAAAATATTAACGAGAACTTACATAAGATCACAGTCTTTAGTTGTATCTAAGGCTTCAGCTGAAACTGCTATGCAGAACAAAATATAATTTGTGTAAACAGATAGGGAAAGTAATGGCTTGCTCAAGGACACTTTGACAGGACTGATGAATATTGACGATCAAACACGTTAAAAGTAAAAAATCTTGTGTTTTGCAATTGCAAGGTCATGTATCACTTGAGGGAGAATCTGTCATTTTTTAAACGAATGAGTCCGATAATATACCTTAACTCCACAAAATCCTCCTCAATGTGCCTCAAGTTAACATATCAACAGCACTTGCTGCTGATTTATCATTTGTGAAGTTAAACACAATTTTGTGCTTTTATTTGTTGAAGTCACACGTTGGAGTTTTCTTTTTGAGAAGTTTTGGATGTTCAACCTTAAACACAGTCAAATGTGTTCACAAATATGATATCGAACGTACAAATTCTGAAATCCATATGAGAAGTGGAAATGATGATTTTCCTACAAACATTTAACATCTGACTTAAGTAACAAACTGAGAATCTTCTGTCTTTGTCCACAGCTCTCTCACATTTTCAGCATCAACACCTCCTTGTAAATTATACTGACACAGGTGATTATCAGACAGACGGACAGCGAGAGTGAGAAAGAGAAAGAAAGAGAGAGAGAGATTAAGACGAGTGTTAGTGGTGGAGGTTGGCACTGAGGTCTTCAAGAGCTGGTAGTGTATCATAGCTAGCCATCTGTAGCCATCCAACCATGGGCAAGACCGGACATAGTGCAGTGGACTTAAACTCCTCCAGTGAGGTCAAACAGGCAGTTCCCTTTGAGGACCTGGATCTTGTGGCACCCCCTTCACATGAAAAAAATAAAAAGGAGGAGCCCCCAGACAGGGGCAGCTGGAAGGGCAAGTTTGATTTCCTGCTATCCTGTGTTGGCTATGCTATTGGATTAGGAAACGTCTGGAGATTCCCCTATTTGTGTGGCAAGAATGGTGGAGGTAAGTGTCCGGGCCTCATTTTGGGCTGTACCGACTTGACATGTACAAAAACTGTCCAGTTATTACTTTAACTCTGATTAAATACAACTGTAACCAGTGTGGCTGGCTTTAATGCACATGGTCCAGATATATTCAAGGATATCAGGTAGATTTGGAAAGGGGGACTCTATGAAGAACAGTTGGTATAAGAGCCTAGATGTTAGAAACTTTACTTTTCCTTGACTGTACTTGCATATACCATGTGATGCAGAGGTTTAGTGGGATGGTCTTGCAACTGCAGTAGAACTCAACTATATTGAAATATACATTTAGAGAAGTAAAAAAATAACAAAGACCTGAGTGACAGACAGCATATTTGTGTGAAAGATCACAGATAAAGGATAACCTCACATAGATTTTATTTCTAGGTAATTTAAGCAAAATTTAAATCATTATATTGATCAGAAATATATAATATAAATCATTTTGATGACTGGCCCTGTTGTTCTATTCATAAGAACATCAATAGTTATTACATTCCATTACAAATATGAATATTTCATGACCAGTACAAGTATTTACAAGTATCTATCTATTATGCAACATAGCAATAACTTTAGGGAGTAGAAAAGTCACATTAAGCTTAAAAAGTGGGTTGTTATAAATTAATTTTTCATAATGCTATCTAGATAACATCGGCGTAGCTATTTTATTTAGAAAGATCTTTGCTGCAAAGTTTTGCAGGGGCGATTAATCTCCTCAGGATAACATGCACATGCTTAAGATGCATACCTAATGATATTTATGATAAGTAAGGGCTGAAGCTCTGAAGTATGTTTTGTTATCACGAACAAACAGAAGGAAAAAGTTACCTAATTACGAATAGAATCTGAGAAATATTACAATTTTATTTCCCAGGGTAGAGGAAGGACGACACAAAATCCTCTTGGTTTCATAAATGGAAGTTTTAAAAAATCCTGCAGTGGTTTGTTTATCCACAACCAAACTCATAAACATCACCACACATAATATAAAACATTATATAACACCTACCCATACGTTCATTGAAGCCTTTCTGTCAATATTAATCCTAATATAATACAAAGTCATCACCTTCTCAAGTTCTCCTCGGACATTGCTCCCATCTGTCATCCACTTCTTGGTCATGTGACAGGTGCCTTCTTGATCCCCTACTTCCTGACGCTGGTGTTTGCCGGGATCCCGCTCTTCCTCCTGGAGACCTCCCTGGGCCAGTTCATGTCAGTGGGGGGAATGGGGGTGTGGAAGCTCCTACCTATGATGAAGGGTGAGACGTTTGAATCCATCCTTTCAAAATCACATGATAGAATATCCAATTGTACCACATGGTAATTCTATTTTATCATATTGTATAATGTCATAGTGGAAGAACCCAACCCGATCTTCTCGAATAAGGATAACCTCTCTCAATCCACTCCACTCAACTCCTCTCTGGACATGTTCAGTGTCCGTGGATCCGGGTTGTTGCTATACTCCAAAACAAAATATATAAAATACACCTGATCCATTTTTTAGCACTGGTACTCGCGATTGTATTATACTATTACCGTTTATGATATATTTCTAGCCAGGGGAGTGTAAGGCAAGGCAGCAGTGGAAGAAAGTATATTTGTTTGACCATGTTTTAACTTGGCTCACTCAGAAATAGCGGTAAGTGTCTAAATCCTGTAGCACTGTTCAGTGTGAGACATCCAGATAATAGCTGACCGAGGAAACGTAATTTGATGCTAATGATCATACCTGTTTCCCTCTATAGGTGTTGGTATTGCTTCGGTGGTCCTGTCTTTCTGGCTAAACATCTACTACATCGTCATTATTGCCTGGTCCCTCTACTACTTATTCAACTCCTTTGGCTCGGTACGTGACATCATCAAACTGCGCCAGGAAAACAGACACTTGTTCCCCATGCTACCAAAAGGAAAAGTTTTGTCAAATTTGACACTGAGAAAATTGTAGTGTTGTCATGATGAACATGAGATGTTCCAGGCTTCTCGTTTTATTTACCTATATCTTTGTTCACCACATTTAGTGCTTGTCTGCTTTGAAGAATGAAGGAAGAGATGTACCTCATAACGTTTGTAGATTAGATAAAGTTGAATCACCACATTACGATATCTATTATCTTGAATTTGGAGACAGGACATGACTGCCATAAAGAAAGTAGGTTTCATACCCGGTGGCAGACAAGATGCGCTGCGAAAGAAAGAAAGGATTCCCTTATCAGTCCCGCAAGGGGAAATTTGGATTTCTCTGCATTTTTGACCCATCCTATTGTATAGAAGCAGTGAGCTGCCAACATATGGCGCTCGGGGAGCAGTTAAGGGTTCAGTGTCTTGCTCTAGGACACCTCGACACGCTTTATGCAGGACCGGGTATCGAACATGTAACCTTCCGATTGGCAGACAACCACTCTACCCACTGAGCTATGCTGTTGAGTTTAAGCAACAGTTTTTAAAGCATATGTAGCCTACTAATTCAATACTATGAAAAAGTGTACACTACGTCTATGTATGTCTTGATGCAGGCTCAATAATCCAGGTAGGGAAATCACAAAAAGAGGTGAATCTGTTCAACTGGATCAGAAGTTTATTGAGAAACGTTTCGTCACTCACCAGGTGACTTCTTCAGTCTGAGCTGAAGGCAAACATCCCCCTCCTTATAAACGGTACCTTGATGCCACACAACAATAGGCTGGTTTCATATGCAAGTTGCATATGACGTTCCTATGCAGTTGATCACCCAACTTGCATTTGAAACCAGTCTATATGCATATAAAACGTTTCTCAAACTTCTGATCCAGTTGAACAGATTCACCTCTTTTTATGTCTATGTATGTTCTTTTAGTTGATGGCTGTATAGTTGTACAATGCACGTACTTTCACATGATCTCTGTGGACAGAGATTAATTAGCCCTTAGGTTGTAAGAATAATTGCCCTGTGCATAAGGTAATAATTAAAGAGTGCCACATCAGATGCATCTCCTTTTCCTACTCAGGTCCTCTTGTCTTAATGAAGACTTTTGAGAGACCCCAATACCTCTTTAGCTTTCATTCCAAAGCTCATTTGAATTGAGGGGCTGCATGTGATAGCACTGGCTTGACCCAGGCCTGCTAAGTCTCCTTTACAAGCTGGGGAGCATGGAAAAAGTGGGTTTTGTCTCCACACTGAAGACCCTGGCTCAGAAAGATGAATTTGGTTGTTTCAAAAAAAGAGGAGCTCCATTGTCAGCAAGTGGGCTTATGCTTTTTTTTCCATATTAGTGTTTTGCAACTTGTGAAGTGGGTCAAATTATTATCAGGACTGTCTCAGGAAGAGCAGGGAGTGCAGCAACCCGTTTAAGTAGGATTAATTTTAAAGTTGTGTTTGAAAGAAAATGAAATGTTACATAAATGTAAAATATGGCATGTTTTACATAACCCTAGTTGATGTTGTACATTTTGAAAAGCATTGTATGTCTGCATCTGCCAGTGGGCCATAGGAGCGGGTATAATGTGTTAATATCACTACAGGAGAGACTTAATGTTCGCAGAAATTAGGTGGAAAAAATGTGTGCATATATCAACATCGGCAATTGACGAAGAAAGTCAGGAAATATCAGTATATTGCATATTGGCTAAAAAGTACTATATCGACCACCCCTAGTTCAAACCCACGACCTTCGGCTTTTTAGTTCCTAAGGTATATACTCTACTACTGAGCTAGTGCAGACCCTGATGCTGATGAATTAATTGCATATATCTATTTGCTTGAAATATCCCCCAAATTAAGATACTTCAATCAAAGATATTACATTAGTGTCGTGCGTGAGTAAAGCATTGAATAGATATATCAAGAGAGGCATTAGATGTCTATATATCATTTAAGTCTTGATGCATGCTCAATAATCCAGGTATGGCAATCACAAAGAGGTGAATCAGTTCAACTAGATTCAGATCTGTTTCGTCACTCAACCAGCTGAGCGGATATCCAAAATACCAGGGAGGATGCAAAAAATGACGTGTTGGCTTTACTGGATTGCAAGGTTAAGATTGGTGTTGTGGGATAGCTGATTGTTAGCGTGTACCGCAAACCCACACATGCGGATCAGTATTTACGGTTTGACTCCCACTACCCTCTGGAGCATAAACTCGGAGTCATCAGGAATATCTACCACCGAGCTCACAACATCCCCACTGACTGAGTGGCCGGGGAGGGAGAGAAGTTCCATATTAAACAGGCCCTGGTTAAGTGTGGTTACCCTAACTCGGCATTTATTAAAGCCAGAAAGCCTCCCAAACAGAGCTCGGGCCAAGTGAGGGGAGAGAAGGAACCAAAGGGCAGACCGGCAGTGATTCCGTATGTGGTGGGAATGTCGGAACAATTGAGATGCGCAATTTCAAAACACCGCGTCTCAGTTGCGTTCAAACCCCTGAACACACTGCAGCAAAAGTTGGTCCACCCCAACGATCGGGTCACCCGGCACAAACAGAGTAATGTAAAGTACGCTATTAAGTGCCAGGAGGACTTGTACATCGGGGAGACCAACCCGATGCACAACACAGGAGAGCCAACACGTCAGGCAAGGACTCTGCGGTCTACACCCATTTACAGGCTGGTAGCTACTCATTCAAGGATGATGATGTTCACATCCTTTATAGGAAGGAACGCTGGTTTAAAAGGAGGGTTAAAGATACCATTTATGTAAAGAGGAAATGACAGTCTTTGAATAGGGGTGAAGGCCTCAGAGTGCATCTGTCGGCGTCCCCATTGGATATTCCCCAATCCTTTGTGAATGGTGATCATTGCCACTGAATGTGCAATTGATCACCCAACTTGCATATGAACCCAGCCAATTGTTGTTTGGTATCAATGTACTGTTTATAAGGGGGGAATGTTTGCAGTCAGCTTAGACTGAAGAGGTCGCCTGGTTGAGTGACAAAATGTATCTGAATAAACTTCTGATCCAGTTGAACTGATTCACCTATTTTTTCATAAATCATTTAATTTCCCGTTAATTTTCCAAACTAGTGGAGTTCCATTCAAAAAAAAACCTCTTCAGATTAGGCCTATTCCTTAGAAGTATATGTCTGCATACCGCAATCAGGGGCAGAACAGATAGGTGAATAACTTATAGGAGGACTCCCATCCCTTGCTCGAGCCTCAACATCACAAAAAGAGGTGAATCAGGTGAATCAGAATATATATGTGTGTGTGTGTGTGCGTGTGTGTGCATGTGTACACGGTACAGCCAGAATATTCTGGTTCTAAGACAGTGGGGATAATGGTGGACTTCAGGTGAAGCATAGTCCTCCTCCCAGCCCTGCCTAACTCCGGTTACAGCTGTGGAGTGATCCTGTTTCCTGGCTACCCCATCACTCAGGATCTCCCCTGGGAGCTAAATATCAGCTCCTTCATCAATATAGCACAGCAGAAAATACAATTCCTGAAGCAACTGATGAAATTCAACCTGCAACAAACAATGATGGTGAATTTCTACAGCTTCATCATTGAGTACATCCTAACCTCCTCAGCCACCATCTGATATGTGGCTTTTAACTATCAGGTACCAGAGCAGGCCATAGCACATCATTCTCATAACAGACAAGGTGATCAGCTGCAGACTCTCATCTCCCCAGTATATGCACATCTCCAGGATGTTGAGGCAAACCCTCCCATCCTGGAGGCCACATTATTGAGAGTCTGCCTGGCAAAACACTGAGGTCCATTAGGACCAAAGCCTCACACCAAAAGAAAAGTTAATTCATTACATTACAGGAATTTGGCAGACGCTCTTATCCAGAGCGACGTACAACAAGCGACAACGATTCCCTGTTGCCGTCAAACTAATAAACAGGCCCATCTCCCCAGTCCCCCATCAACAGCCACTTTCCCGCGTGCGCGCACACGCGCACACGCACGCACGCGCCCACCAATTTGTATTGAAAAGGTTATAAAAGAAGACATATCCCATATTGTTGATGTGTTAAAGAATAACTGCAAGATAAAATGTTGAGTGAAAAACTGACATATAGTATTTCTTATACATCCTAAGTCTGTTCTGACCGTTTTAGCACATGCATCCTATTTTTTCACTGTGACCCCTCAAATTATTCAAATTTCCCACTTGTGTGTTGAACCAGAAAAAAAGCATTTCATCATGAACATACTTGACATCAGAACAGAGACAATATGATGTTAGCCGACCTCACTGCCTCTTTCATCACTGCTAGATTTTCCACTGACAGCAGCATATATATTGATGGAGGGGCTCTTTTCAAAAAGATGTGCTAAAACTCTATCATTCTTTATCCTTGTGACTGCACTTCAAGAGCTGTGTCTGAAAGCAGTTGGGCAGCACCAGGCCACATGAGTTTGTGAGTGAACAGAAAGGAATGCAGCTCTCTGTTTGACCTCAAGGTCTGCCAGGGTAGCAGTTAGGTCTTGGCCCTTTCCTCCGCAATGGAGAGAATGTCCATTAACCATTTCTCCATGGGTGGAGCACAGGACTGACACTGCCAGGACTGGAGGTTAAACCCTATCCAACTTCTCTCAGAGTTTGAACGTGCAAGACAAAAAAAACTATCTCAGTAATTTTGGAATAGTTATTCTGTTCCACTCATCTAACAGCCAGAGTTTCAAGTTAGACTGCAAATGGGGATAATCTATCAGAGCCAGGCTCTGTTTCCCACTGAACATTATAAAACAAGATCACTATTATACTGGCTTATAATTAAGACTGTCAACGCGGAGATGATTTTGGCGAATTAAGTGCTGGGGAGTAGGTGATATAACAAAGTCTTGGGAAATCGCATAATTGATTTCAAGGTTTGATTCAATTACAAGATCCGACAAATGAATTATGCTAAGTAAAGATGGGAAAACCATTTCAAATACTCACTGAATCAGAAGTTTATTTGGAAACGTTTCGTCGCTCACCAGGTGACTTCTTCAGTCTCATCTGAAAACAAACATTCCCCTCCTTATAAAAAGTGCATTGATACCACACAAATATAGGCCGGGTTCATATGCAAGTTGGGTGATCTACTGCACATTCAGTGACAATGAGCACCATTCACAATGGATAGGGGATTGTTTGCAATCGCAGTATTGTAAGACGCAGACGGATGTACTCTTAGACCACCACCCCTATTCAAAGACGGTCATTCCCTCTTTACATAAATGGCCTCCTTCACCCCCCCTTCAAACTAGCGTTCCTCCCTATCAAGGATCTGAACATCATCATCCTGGAAAGAGTGGCCACTTGTTACTAGTTCAGGTATGTAGATGAAAGAGGTACCACATTTTCCGTATTATTTATGTGTTTAAGGCAAATTAAAAATGCAATAAAAAATCCATTGCATTGCTCAGTGGGTAGAGCGGTTGTCTGGCAATCGGAAGGTTGCAGTATCGACCCCAGGTCTTGCATACAGCATGACGAGGTGTCCTTGAACAAGACACTGAACCCTTAACTGCTCTCTGAGCACCATATGTTGGCAGCTCACTACTCCTATACATTAGGTTGGGTCAAAAATGCAGAGAAATCCAAATTTCCCATTGCGGGACGTATAAGGGAATCTTTTATTTTTTTACTGGATTAGATTATCAAAGCTCTGAAAAGGTCGTGGATTATCTACATTCATTACTGAAACAAGTAGCAAACGTAAGATGTCCATTTTATATGTTGGTTCCCACATTGTGGGGGTGGACACAGACCTCAATAGAAAATCGGGATCAAGGTCGGATGCCTTCCCTGGTGGGATCAAACCAATGATGTTAGACTCATCATTTCCGGAAATGAGCTACGGAGGCCCCCAAACAAGTAGCAACAGTACTACTACTAATTCCAGCTACTCCTGTTAGGGGTCACCACAGCGAATCCTCAATCTCTGTCTCTTCCTGTCCTTGACATCATCCTCTGTCACAACAGCCACCAGCATGTTCTACATCACAAGCATAAACCTCCTATTTGATCTTACTCTTTACCTATTGCCTAAGCAGCTCTTTTTAAAAGATACTTCTCCCAGTATACCAGAATCACTCCTCTGCACATGTCCAAACCATTTCAATCCTGCCTCTCTTGTTATCTCTCAAAACTGTTCAACCTGAGCTGTCGTTTTAGTATACAATTTCCTAATCTTATATTTCTTAGTCCCAATGCAAATATGAGGATCTTTAACTCTGCCACCTCCAGCTTCACCTCCTGTGATTTTGTCAGTGCAAAACGAATAGCAACAATAGCACCACCACCACTGTATTTTGAGTATTACTGTGGTTTGAGTGGTTAATAGACTGCAAAAGTACTATATAAGAATGAGTCCATTTTCAATTTTACAATTTACTGTGATGAGCTGGAAGACATTAAAAAGGGCAACTTGTTTTTTTCTTGTGGAGATTGAAGCATGCAAGCGGATCAGGTCGAGTTATTTAATTTAAAGAAAGATGGTCGACTTTACAGTTCGCCGATTCTAATGCAGCCCTAATCATTTCAGCTCTGGCTCTGAACCTCGATGTGAAATATTCAATTTCCAAGTTCGAAGAGGTTCTTGAAACCTGGCCCGGAGTAGATTTCCAAACATCAAAGAAACTAGAGAACAAAACAAAAAAATCTCAACCCAAACAAAAAAGCTGAGCCTCTCAGAAGAATGAATAAAGATTTACAAATAGAATCTGGCATCTGGGATGCAGATGGATTAGAATGATCATAATCAGACTGGTTGCCCTTCTGCAGAATCATAAACCCTCATCCCCTAGAGATCTGGGATGTGGTATGCATTCAAGTCAAGTTTATTTGTATAGCCCATTATCACAAAATACAAATTCACCTCAATGAGCTTTACACTATCGTAGCCAACTCCCTTCAAAATCCCTTTTAACAGGAAAAAAATTTAAGAAACCTCAGGGAGAGCAATGGAAGAGGGATCCAACTCCCAAGACAGACAGACATGCAGTGGATGCTGTGTATACAGGAAAAAAAACAATGTACAGAACATAACACTGGCTGGAGAACAGAATCATAAAATGCAGTCTCATGTTGTCATGAATAATACAAGTTATCGATTCATGGTTCTCCTTTTTGCTTTAACTCTCACACAACTATCTAGGATTTTGGAAAACATCCAGTCTCACATGCAAGGCACACACAAACGCACGCACGCAAGCACATACAAAGAACATTTACCCAGCTATGACTGTGTCTATTAGCCACAGTGGCTCAGCAGGTAAAGTGCACACCTGACAGTCAGGTGTTACAGGTGTCTATCCCGCCGCATAGCTCAGTAAATGTGAGGCATTCATTGTGAACCACTTGGAGTGGTTGCTAGACCACAAAAGTGCTATATAAGAACAAGTGCATTTACCATTTACTGTCTCCTAAGCTAAAATTATGCAAGTTTCAGAGAATGATGATTCCGACCAATGTCATGAATGAGCTTACCTAACGACCTCTGCTTCTTAGAGCAATATTTCACTTTATTCTATACTTCATTTGCTTTACTTTTAAGACAACATTATAGAGATTAGTTTTTGCCTTGACATAACAGCTTTGGATTCATTGTAATATTATTTCATCTAGAAGAGAGAGAATGGTGACACTTTCATTCATTCATTTCTCCTCCGTGCCCCAAATGCTTGTTCTTGGAGTAACTGGGTATGATCTCCTGAGACCGAAAAAAAAATCTAGGATGGCAAAGACATGACCTGCCCTACTCTAGGTCTGATTGGCTTACTCTGATATTCTTACCCTAACACTAACCAAATTCACTTCTCCTGTGATCAAGCAATGACCAACCAATGAAGGCAATGAAGAAATTAGAAGATGAGCAGGATAAGTCATGGCTTTGCCATCCCAAGGATAAAAATAACGCGTGTGGGAGATTGTTTGTTCTCAACCGAAGGTAGTTCAAAAACAGGAGTGGGGATCAAAGGGGCATCATTCTCCCTATAAAAAAGTCAGTGAATCATCAAAAGTATTTTGAAGCTGTTAAAAAAGGGGATAATTTTGTTTTAACCACAATCCTTTCATATAAGTAAGGACCTGTCAAACCTCCAATTTAAAAAAAAAAAATTTTCTGGTTATTTGCCACATGGCACGGGCCAGTGGAATTTGTTCTCTGCATTTAACCCATCCTTCCGCCTAGGACCAGTGAGCAACCACCATTTTGCGCCTGAGGAGCACTTAGGGATACAGTGTTTTTCTCAAGGGCACCTCGACATGCTTTTTGCAGGACTTGGGATTGAACCTGCAACCTGCCCATCACTGGATGACAACTCTACCCACTGAGTGAGGCCACCCCACAAGTATTAGCTCACCTGGTTATTTGCTTTCAACAATAGCTTGTTAATCTCCGGATGCCATAATCAGGCAACATTCCTTGACAATTAAGAATAGAGACAAAATTGTCAAGCCTCCTTTATCCGGCTACTATAATTACCCTGTACTACCATAGGGCTCTACTTAAATACCCATGGGCGTGTTTGTAGTGTTTTCATAAACCATGTGGGGAAAAATGTATTGTTTTTCTCCTGACAATTCAAGTTCCGGTTGGAAAAGTAAAGGTACTCCCTCTTTACATGCCATAGTTACTTAGGAACAATGGCTAAAATGCCAGCACTGTTTATCTGACAGAAGAGTGGGTTTGTCAAACAGACAGTGCTCAGAGCTAATACCAAGCTGTCAGTCACAGAGGAAAGCATTAAAGTATGCTGGGTTTCAGAGAAGTCAGTCCCAATGCACATGGTTTAAAAAAAAGCGAGATAACAATCATATAATGTGACCATCACACTATATATCTATTGAAACCTAGTTCATATCACTGCCTGCTTCTCTAGCCATGTACCTATCCATCTGAATTCCTGGACAGCAGAATGGCCAAAAGTCTGTCATCTTCAAAGTAAAAGAAGAAAACAGGAAGTCTCCATCTCCCATGGGGCCCCAGGTGTGGAGTGGCTGAGGAAAAGGGGGGCTCTGCTGTAGCAAATTATAGAGTACATTCCTGCACCATGATCTCTCCCTTTCTCTCTCTCAGCACTGGCCATTTCAGCCTAAATGTTGTATGCAGGGTTGGAAATTGGAAACTTGAGGCACAAGCCAACCAGACTAGTGAAGCATAATGTTCACCAGATCAAATTTTTGGTGTAGTATTTCATAGTTCAAATATGTTTTTACGATGTGTCTTTCTTGTATAAAGTCAGCCAAAAGCGTGATATCTTTTTTTATGTTGGTGCCTGCAGCTTGACGGTTCATTTATTTATTCAGAAACGTTTCGTCACTCAAACAGGTGACATCTTCAGTCTGAGCCGACTGCAAGCATCACTCCTTTTATAGACAGTACATCATTACCACACTACAGTAAGCTGGGTTCATATGCAAGTTTGGTAATTAACTGCACATTCAATGGCAATGAGCACCATTCACAAAGGATTGGGGAATATTTGCAATCACAGATATTCTAAGAAGACGACAGATGTACTCTCAGGCCACTACCCCGACGGTTATTCCTTATTGACATAAATGGACTCTTTAAAGCCCCCTGTCGAATCACCACTCCTCCTTATCAAGGATGTGAACATCATCATCCTTGAATGAATGGCCACTACCCTGTAGATGGGTATTAACTGCAGAGTCCTGGCCTAACGTGTTGTGCCATCCTATTAGCCAGCTGTGTAAGGATGTATAGCCTACGTAATGTTTCTCATCTCACTAAAGACTTGACAGCTGTCAAACTAGGTTGATTAAATTAATTTGGTTATTTAATTGAATAAAGTAGATACTAATACCAATATTTGTTAAATTCCACCACCACCACACCCGGTTCAACAAATAAAGGGCTCATTAAGTTGTACGTACAACAATAAACTGGACTGATCACTCAACAGCACTATATAAGAAGGGCCAGAACAGACTATCTGCTGAGGAGACTGAGTTCTTTTGGAGTGGAGGGGGCACTACTGAAGACATTTTAGAACACGGTGGTGGCACCAGCCATCTTCTATGGAGTGGTGTGCTGGGACAGCAGCATCTTAGCTGCGGATAGGAAGAGACTTGATAAGCTTGTCAAGAAAGCAAGCTGAGTCGTGGGATGCCCCCTCAACACTGTGGAGGTAGTGGGACAAGGGAGAATGGTGGCTAAGCTGTCATCTATGATGGGCAATAGTTCTCATTCCATGCAGGACTACATCGCTAGGCTAGAGAGCTCCTTCAGTGATAGGTTACTGCATCCAAGGTGTTTCTGTAGGTCTTTTCTTCCCACAACTGTCAGGCTCTTTAATCAGCACTGCTCCTCCAATAGAACAACCCCAAAACATGTACAGCAATAACTACAATATACTGGATAATTAACAATGAGTCCATTCTGTTTTATCTGTCCATAGTGTACATAATTCTCCCCTGTTGAATTTGTCTATGTTACATGTTATTCCTAGATGTGATGTCTCTCTTACTGTGTTTTATACTTGCTGCAGTAACACTTCAATTTCCCCCTCTGGGACTAATAAAGGAATATCTTATCTTAATGGGCTTTTTAAACGCTGATGTAGAATAGCCTATTTTCACAGATGTCATTTTTGGTTGACTTGTATGCACTCCAAGCTACCTAATATAGCATTAGCTTATGCATATAATCAATGAAGTTTGTTTTCTTTTAGGAGTGCCAGTTACATTGAATAAAGGTTGCTGTTAAGGACTCCCTCGTCCCACCCCACCGGAATGGATAACATCAGTGTATTGCAACGTTTGGGTTCTGCGGGAACCTGGCGGGTTGCCCGTTCATATTTTATATATAGTTTGATATACATTGTTTATTTATTCTTGGTACAGTACGGGGAAGAGCTCTTAGAAGGGGCGGCATAGCTCATTGGGTAGAGCGGTTGTCTGGCAATCGAAAGGTCGCAGGTTCGATCCCCGTTCCTGCATGTCAAGGTGTCCTTGAGCAAGACACTGAACCCCTAACTGCTCCCCGAGCGCCATGTTGGCAGCTAACTGTACCTATACAATAGGTTGGGTCAAAAATGCAGAGAAATCCAAATTTCCCCTTGCGGGACTGATAAGGGAATCCTTCCTTCTTATGACATGCATTCCCCTACAGCTCAAATATTTTGCTGTCTAAATGGCCAACTCAAACATAAACTCGAGAGTTAGGTCAAAATACACAAATCTGTAAGTTTAGTTACATTCTCTCTCTCAGAGAGAGAGAGAGGGAGGAGAGAGAGAGAGAGAGAAAGAGAGAGAGATATGACCTCATGTTTTACATTTACTCTTGCCTATACTTCTGGCTATCCTACCATTTATACAGATTTTCAGCAGATCTGGCCAAATCAGGCCAAGCACTATTGCTATCTAACATGGGGTGGATTTTATATGTAGACCCTTACAATATACCAGGGGTCTCCGGTAGCTCAAAAGGTAGAGCACCTGCTTCAGGAACTGACGAGCCAGATGTTGTGAATTAGAACCCACTGCGGGGTGTCAGAAAGGGCAACCAGTGGTAATCACCCGTGTTCCATCTATGTCCAACCCCCACCATGGTGGGGACTAATCATAGCACATAAAACTGAATTAAATAGTTATTTAGACCTGTCATCACAGGTGATAGGAGGCTAGAGAAGGAGAGACTCATGCCATCCTGGCATTCCTGGACTTGAGTCCATGTTGGTCACCTGGTTACATTTTAAAAATCCAAGTATAATGAATTCAGTGAGTTTGTAAATGTTTTAGCATACTTACCTCCTAAGTCAAACAAGAACATTTTAAATAGCTCAACACAACTAATATTACCGTATTTCTCAGGCTATAAAGCGCACTGAATTATAAGTATCCAGTACAGTTATATCTTGACCCTATAAACTTGTTGTACGTTGATCTGGATAAGAGCCTCTGCTAAATGCCTGTAATGTAATAAGGCGCAATATCAATTAACGTGTCGATAACGTCTCAATTTTTATATATAACATGGATCGGATTATATGGCGCACTACGGTCTCTCTGTGTGTGCGCGCGTCTGGTCTCTAATGTCGTTGTGCTTCATTCAAGCAGTATTCCGGTTATCACTGATTTTGGAGGGAAACCCTGGGAGGCCACGCCTTCTGCCTGTCCACCTGAGCTGGTGTTCAGTCTTCCCCAGCAGTTTACGTCATCTTCCAAAAGCCAATCTTTGTTCCGCTTTATTCCCCTGCATTTTCAAAGGCTGTTTCGAGGTATTGCTTGCAGCGGGTGGCATTTTGTTACCCATGTGATTTCTGTCAGTTTGTGAAACTGAATTGTTAGGGGGTCCTTATACACACACTGTAATAAAAAGGGTATGTTAAAGCACGCTTCTGGTATGTAGTAATACTGCGAGGCATCTCACTATGTTAGCCGTAATGCTCTGATAATCCATCAAGTAGTGCGGCTCCGTAGATTAGCAAAGTGGTAGCCTACTAAATCATTTTGAAATATTTTTGAGCGCTGTGTATACCACATAAAATTGGTTCGAGGTCAGTAAACACAAACAGATTTGATGCATAAGGTGCACTGTTGATTTTTGAGAAAATTAAATAATTTTAAGTACGCCTTATAGCCTGAGAAATACGGTAAAAGTGGTTTCTCCAAATTCAAAACAAAAATGCTACTTTTAATAACTACTGCAGTCTCAAAATTAGTCAACTCCCTGAATAAAATCCCTCATAAGAACACACTTTCGTAAATCAGGTGTGGTCTCAAACACACCAGATGCAACCAATCAAGGGCTTCATTAGTTGCATTAGGTGTACTTGAGATAGAAGGCCTCAAATATCTGGACTGTTGAATGTGACAATTCATTGCATGTTAGAAAAATAGCTAAGTCAAGTGAATTGTGCAAAATGTTCAGAGAAGAGGTCTGCAATCATCAGCCTCATCACAGATGGGGATGACAGAGTACAGAGAGCTAATTCAAGACATTATGGACTGGTGCCAGCAGAACCACCTCCAGATCAATGTGGGTAAAACTAAAGAAATGGCGGTGGATTTTCGCAGGTCCACACACTCCACTCTGACACCGGTAAACATCCAGGGGATGGACATTTACATGGTGACATCTAACAAGTACCTGGGTGCTCACCTCAAAAATAAATTGGACTGGACTGATCGCTTGAGAGCACATTATAAGAAGGGCCAGAGCAGACTGTATCTAATACAGAGACAGAGGTCTTTTGGAGTGCAGGGGGCACTCCAAAAGACATTGTACAACACGATGGTGGCACCAGCCATTTTCCAAGGAGTGGTCTGCTGGGACAGCAGCATCTCAGCTGCAGATAGGAAGAGACTTGATAAACTGGTCAAGAGAGCTGGCTCTGTCCTGGGATGCCCCCTCAACTCTGTGGAGGTATTGGGACAAGAGAGGATGATCGCTAGGCTGTCATCCATGATGGGCAATGGTACTCACCCCATGCAGGACTACATTGCTATACTAGAGAACTCCTTCAGTGACAGCTTACTCTATTCAAAGTGTTTGAAGAAGCGTTTTGGCAGGTCTTTCCTTCTCATAGGGAAGGAGGGTCCAACCAATAGTCGAACCACACATTGAAGAGGAACAATGCAGATTCCGTCTTGGAACAGCAGACCAGCTGTTTGCATTTCCAAGGTTCCTGGAAGGGGGCTGGGAGTATGCCCATCCAGTCTACATGTGGTTTGTAGATCTGTTGAAGGCTTATGACTGGGTCCCCCGTGTGATATTGTAAGAGATCCTAAAGGAGTAGGAGATAAGGGAGTCACAACTCAGGGCCACACAATCTCTGTATGCCCAAAGCAAGAGCTGTGTCTAGGTTCTGGGTAGTAAGTTAGACTCTTTCCCGGTGGGGGCTGGCCAGAGACCAGAGATGCTCCTTGTCACCTATCCCGTTTGTGATACTCATGGATAGGATCTCGAGACATAGTCGTGGGAGAGGGGGGTTGCAGTTCAGTTGGTTAGGAAGGCATCACTGCTTTTTGCAGTTCTGATGGTTCTGATGACATAATCAGTCTTTGACCTCCAATGCTCACTGGGTCGAATTGCATCCAAGTGCTAAGAAGCAGGGATGAGGATCAGCACCTCTAAACTGAGACCATTGTTCTAGGCAGGAAACCAGAGAAAAGGTCAATCCGAGTAGGGAATGAGTCCTTGTCCCAAGTGAGTGAGTTCAAGTATTGCAGGGTCTTGTTCGCAAGCTGGAGCAGTATTATGCTCACTTCACCAAGGCATCGTTACCAAGAGAGAGCTTAGCCAGGAGGCAAAGCTATTGATCTACTGGTCAATGGTTGCCACCTGGTTACCTCCCAAATGAGGTTTTTCACGCACGTCCAGCTAGGAGGAGGCCACAGGATAGACGCAGGACCAGGTGGAGGGATTATATTTCCACTCGGTCCTTGTAACGTCCTGAGATCACCCAGTCAGAGCAGGTTGATGTTGCAAGGGAAAGGAAAGCTTGGAGTTCCCAGCTGAAATCTGCTACCTCCGTGACCCGACACTAGATAAGCGGTTGACGATGGATGGATGGATGGATTACTTTAGGCCTTTACCACAATCAGTAATACTTATAGGCCTAAATATGAAACAATTTGATTTGATTTGAAAACACTGTAAAGCAGATGATGATATATGATATGGTGGAATTGTAAAGTTATATCAGCTAATAAATAAATACACACACACCTTGTTTTATGAAGGGGGATCCAATTAAAACAGGTTTGAGTCAGGGGGGCCTCTGAGGAAAAAAGATTGGGAAGCCCTGGCATCTCTGCTTCATGCAGCTGACTGTTCGAATCCCAGCCATGGCATTTCCAACCATGGTCATAGGTGCATAGTTAATGGGGCATTATTGGCTAAGCCTCACATGGGTATAAGAGTTAAGTTGGATAAAAAGGATTCTAGGTTCACTAGGGTCGTCCGGGTGCTCGCAGTTAGGTGAATGCAAAGCACTCTCGCTTCTTTCTCCTCCAACGGCCAAACGCTTTGCTTTCCCTTCGATACCATGATTTATGAAATAGCGAGGGCTAGTCATCATGTGACTTGGAGGAGACACATGCTACAACTTCCTCTTTCCTGTTGATGTTCTGGAGAAGCATTAAAGAGACACCCATAGACAAGTCTGAATTTGGGTGGGGAAAAAAGGGGAAGAAAAAATAAAGAGCTTGGTGTCTTATTCAAAGAAATTTCAAAATCTCTTGATACAAGCTGAATAATACAGGTACGGGAATCACACAAAAGAGGTGAATCGATTCAACTGAATAATAAGAAACATTTTGTCACTCAAACAGACTGAAGATGTCACCTGTTTGAGTGACAAAACATTTCTGAATAAACTTCTGATCCAGTTGAACTAATCCAATTATTTTTGTGACACTTCAAAACGCTTTCTAAAGGAGCCGAGGATCAAACCATCAATATTCTGATTACTAGACAACCTGTTCTACCTACCAAGCCTTGCCTTCCCCCAAAAGACAAACCTATGGTCACTGAAATTAATGAATATTACCTGCATCTATAAAAGGGGTACTACAAAGGAAAAGCAGAGTGAAGAGTGATCCAGAAGAGAAGCCTGATACTCAACAACTTGGCCCCCTTACCCCTCCCGTTACAGGATACTGCTTTCAGTTGTTACATCTGGAAGACAGCTCATCATGAGGACATATGAATGAGGCAATGACATTGTTTACTGCTTTAACTCGAACAGGAAGGTTGTGTATGTTTTATGTGTGTTTCTGTGTTGTTACAAGGTGAGTCACAGTGACTTCCTGTAGTGGACAGCCAAGATAAAACGGATTTCCCCGTTCTGAAAGAGGAAATTGTACAGATGGACACAAAATTCAGTCACTTAGATCATGTTAGCCAAGTCAGGGATGCATGTATGCATGTACAGACACAAACTAAAAGCAACACAACAAGATAGCCATTTGTATGGACAAAACAACAAACAAGCGCTGAGGATTAAAGGGAATCTTGGCTAGTGCTACATAAAGTACGACAATTCAGCTTCAATGACGGAACACTGGTCAAAACACATTACTCTGCTGCCAGCTGTAAATACTAAGTCCTAAAAAAACATTTAAACACACACACAAGGAATTATATTCAGTCCAAAAATAGAACAAACTGGCTCATCTCTCTTTCCTATGCAATTGAATTATAGTGACAAGGGTTAGCACTTTTTCTCAGCAGAGGCATACTTTACATGTTACATATATTTCACAGTTGACACAAGAAGTTTACGTTTCGTGTCAAACAGTACTTGACACGCACTGCAAAATGAGAGGTGGAATGGTGCCTTAACTTTCCTACTAGGGTTTGTTCAAATAGCTGCATGGTCCTCATAAATGAACGAGTGAGACCACCATCACCAATGGTCCAGTTTTAGCATGACACGATTTCTTTCTCGACCATTTTTGCCCGGCAGATAGTAGTATTGCCAGTAGTGGCCATTAATGACACTGCAGTCCTGAGACAGCCTGCAAAGTTTCCCTTCACTGCCTGTTTACCAAACAAATATATCCAAATGTTTTTAGGTTTTCCTTTTTACTCAAATAGATCAATTCAACAGTGGAGGACTATCACAGTGGACTGCAATAAAGCTGTGAAAAACAAAATGAGAAAACGAGGCATTAAAAATGTTAACTGGGTCAAACTGTATGATGCAATCTTTTTGAGTTAGTGTTTTAGCCAAATGTGGACTGCTTCTTGTAGCACAGTTCAGGATTATTCAGTATGCAGATAAATATCCCAAGTGGATCACTTAGACTTTTCACATATAACTCAGAGTCATGCATCATGTACTTCAGACTTCTATGATACACCTTCCTCAACACAAAAAGCTGTTCTATGCATTGCGACCACATGCTTTTTACAATTCCGTTCAATCATGTTTTCACAACATTACTATATATTAGTCTCCAAACTTGTGACTTGACTGTTCACTTTTTGGATAAATCTGCCTTTTGGAATTGCTCTCAGTGAGAGATGAGGAAGAACTGTAGACTTCAGGGAAAGAGGAGAAAAAGCAGAGGTGAGATCATTGTTTTCCCCACCTCCCCCCAATGGAGTCTGGATGGCTCACATCACTATGAGCAGGATGAAGTAAATCATTTAGAGAGCCTGTGCTGACTGTAACTTGACTTCCAGGCCTCCTGAGAAGTCTGTCAGTCACTGAACTGCAGAAAAAGGAAAAGAGAAAGAGAGAAGAAATAAAACTAAGAAAACAAAACAACTAACAGACAGGAACCAAGAGAAAGGAGATAGGGGTGACATAGCTCAGTAGGTTCCAATCTGGTGATCGGAAAATTGCAGGTTTGATCCCTGATCCTGCAGAAAGCAGTCTGAGGTATCCTTCAGCAAGACACTGAACTCCTAACTGTTCCCCAGGCACCAGAGGGTGGCTGCTCACTGCTCCTATACAACAAGGGTAGGTTAAATGCAGAGAATTGCAAATCTAAAAATAAACTAAACAAAGAGAGAGACGGATAGGGGAGCCTGAGAAAAAAATTGAGATGGGTGTTGACAGGAAAGAGTTGAACTGGGAGATTACGGGTAAAGGAGCAACAGCTAAAGAGAAGATGAACAGAAAGAGGGAGAAATAGGAGATATATAAACTGGACCAAAGTAAAGAAAGGTAAAAAATAGACAAGATGAGAGAGCTGGAGTAGAAATCCAAAGAAAGTGAGCTGAAAAGTAGGCCTGGGCATTGTATCAGTATCATGATACAAGACTGGGGGCCACGGTAGCTCAATGGTTAGAGCATTTGCTTCAGGAAGTGACAACCCAGAGGCAGAATGTTTTAACCCAATGCAGTGTGTCACCAAGGGTATCTGGCCTTAATCTCCCCCAAGCTCCATCTAAGTCCATGTCCACAAAATAGGGACAAATCATGCAATGTTAAATGGGCCTCTCAATTATGATGCAAGACCTGATATCATCTGGGTATTTGGATATCATAATGTGACACAGGTGTTGTTGTTTCCTGGTTTCTAAAGCCTTCATAACTAGTTAGTCCACGATGCATGTTCCCTCTATGCAACAAAACTGATAACAGGTATCAGAGAAAGGCAGTGGGTGAAGTAAAGATTGAAGGCTTTTAGTTTTGTCTTTCTCCAAAGATTCACCAAAAATTCCGTAAAGCTGAACAATATAAAAGGATGTTTACAATTACTGAATTCTACTTATTACATGTCAATAGATATAATACATGATATAAAAGAGTGCTAACCGACATAAAAAATGTACATAGGTTGGAAATAGAAACAGCGGTACCATAGATGTAGCAGGAAAGCTAAAAATTAGCCTAGCCACTATAGTAGTGCACAGCTACTTTGGCATTGGAAGTATTCATACAAAAAAAATATCACAAAAATGCACGGTGCAATGCTAGTGTAATATTGAAAATTGAACTCAAAAGCGATACTTTCCAAGGCATAACGTGTGGAAAAAAACAGAAGAGCTTTCCATTTGACCAGATGGAGAAAATCTAGTATTTTGGTGGTTGACCTCAGACTTAAAAGTCTCATGAGCTGAACTGACCAATTGTAACAAACCTCACAAGGTGGTGCTAATGAAAATAAATGGAAGGCCACATATATGAGCCATGGCAATTAAAATAAAAGAGATATGAGAGCCTCAATACATCTCTACAATATCGTCAAAGGTTTGATATGGAGGTATTCAGTCAAAAATGTGATGATTTTAGATTTTTTTCCAGCCCTATTGAAAAGAGAAAGAGAGAGGTGTTGAAAAAAGAATAAACGGTGAGTAAAGAGGGTGGGTGGTGAGGGGTTAGGGGCTGGACATGTGTGTGGGAGAATGGAATTTGTTTAACCAGCTGGAGTGACTGGAGGCACACTGTCAGTTTAGCATACAGGCTGGAGGCTACATACCAATTCCTTCTGATTGCACCAAAACAAATAAGCAGCATTTTTGTGGGAAAACGTTCTTCAAGACCCATACCCATTCAGAGTAACGGATTGATTTGGCTTCTGGAACATTAAATGGTTAAACTGGGACGGCATAATCTGTTTCAGTCAGAGTCATTTCATGTGTGCGCGGGACAATTATATGATATCTAACCACATTAATGTATTAGAGAGAGAGAGCGAGAGACTTTGGCTTGGCTTTCTGGCACAACCTGACATTTATAAGGTGGAGAAGGAAATAAAGGATGTTGATATTCAACACAGGAAGACAGACAAATTACTGCTGGTCTGAACACTTGATACATAGAATCCAGTATAATATTTGAATCAACAAGTTTGTTCTTGCAAGGCAAGAGCCAAGGCAAGAGCCTGTGAGCCTGAAAGTCCCCCTGCACACCAAAAATAAGTGACTACCACACACAAAGAAATCAGACATGGTGTCTGCACAAGCAACAAATTGGCAGATGGCTCCCTTTCTACCTCTTTGCAAACTCTTTGTTTCCATGACAACTAAGCATGGAAGTCATCCCTTAGTTGGCAGTCAGTGTGTGAGCCAGACACGTGTTAGCCTACCTGTAATTTGTTTTTGGATTTGTGTCCATGAGTATTTATGAGAAAGATTGACAGATATTACAAAAAAGAGGTGAATCAGTTCAACTGGATCAGAAGTTTATTTAGAAACGTTTCGCACTGCCATGACTTCTTCAGACTGAAGAAGTCACCTGGTGAGTGACGAAACGTTTCTAAATAAACTTCTGATCCAGTTGAACTGATTCACCTCTTTTTTTGTGATTTCCGTACCTGGATTATTGAGCATGCATCAAGACGTTTACTGGGTAAGCTTTGGTTGCCATCTTGTGGACACAGGAAGTAATTAATCTTAAAACTGTGTGTGTGTGTGTGTGTGTCTGTG
>OMLC01035652.1:0-20308 GCA_900302585.1 Regalecus glesne
CTTCGTCATTTTTCTATCCGTATATTCCTCTCTCTGTCTCTCTCTGTCTCTCTCTCTCTCTCTGTGACACACACACACACACACACACACACACACACACACACACACACACACACACACACACACACACACTCCTCCGTCTCCAGACGGGATTTCCTGCGTCTGCGGGCAGGGCAGTGTCTCTGGACGTGGGGCTGGTATTGGGAAAGAGCTGGGACAGCGCTGACCGGTCTCTCTCACTGTCTTGGTGGGCTCATCCCGTACGGTCACCGCCGTGTGGCTTCCTGGCCTCATTGTTCCAGCTGAGGAGGAAGGATCAGCGTCACCGTCCTGTCGTCATCGGGCCTCAGTGCGGCCTGTGAGGTGGCACCTCGCTGGAGAGGAATGTTCCACTGCCGTGAGGTCCGGCTGCCAGGCCAGGAAAGGGAAAATAAACATGCTGCTGAACTTCTACTCTGGACTCTACTAAAATAGACGCTGTGTGCTCATTCCAGTGTCCATGAAGCCCGGTCCCAACCTTCACCTCAAGACTAGAAGATCTGGTGAGCTGATGTTAGTCCACAACACGGCCACCACATGACGGACGACGTCCGCTGCTGACCGAGAGGTAGAATATGATGGATTACATGTAGAGAACAAGTTCGAGTGCAAGAAAACGGTGACGGAATAAAGTGTCTTTGTTTCTTCAGCGGTGCATCTCTTTCCCATAGAGATCTGAAGGTCCAGCTCTGCCTCAGCTGGGCTGGTACAAGCCCATGCAAACGGAGTCCTCCTTAATGAGGGGCCGTTCTCCTGCTTCTTCGGCAACGTGCATAAGGAAACACACGGACACTCAGCGTTAATGAGCCTCTGGATCACTGGCTCAAGTACATCAGAGAGTCTGGCAGGGAAACAAGAAGACCAGGGGAGCAGGGACATGAGCCGGGGAGCTAATGAGGGAACAGGTGAGGGATACATGGGGTTGACTGAGGACAGAACCAGGAGCCGTTACTAACATGGGACAAGAGAGGTGAATTTCACAACACAACAGGAAAGACAACAACAGGCAGAGTCTCAGTGTAACGATAGGATGCTGTGTTGGTGTGAAGCACATTTTTGAATTGGTGATAATGGGCTGTACAATAGAATGGACTCGACTTGACAGATAGCAATTTCAATAATAGGCTGACTGACTCAGGCTATGGAAGGTAACGACTGTTGAAAATAACTGACATCAGTAGCCTGGGAGACAAGCCTGAACCGAACTAGGAGACATAGTAAAATAAACGACAGAGAAATCACAACAACCCGCCGATGTTTTCCTGGTCAACCCACGCTGCCTCCCATCCCAAACTCCCAAATCAAAACAGTCAACTTGGACAGAGAAGAGCTGTCCGCCATGTTAGCTTGGTTTAGTTAGATGTTGAAGGAGCCATTTCCCGGTCCTGTCGGGAGACGAGTCTCTCACCTCCTGGTGGCTGAGTTGCGCCGTTCGATTGAATGTTTAAGAATCAAATATGAATAAGACCAAGCCCGCGACAGAGTTTAGTTCAAATGGTTTAGTGAATCTTTTTTAAGGCAACAATAAGCAGTTACAGAAGTCTGGATCAGAGTGTGTCTAGCTCTAACCGAGTCGGTCCACAATCTGGGTTCACACCGGAGCTGGGATTCCGGGGTTCACACCGGAGCGGTGATCCCGGGGTTCACACCGGAGCTGGGATTCCAGGGTTCACACCGGAGCGGTGATCCCGGGGTTCACACCGGAGCTGCAACCACTTCATTTTATTTATTTCCGCCCACCCCCTCCGTCACATCCTGTTTGCTAACCTCACTCTGTCGGCGATACGAAGAAACGAACTTCAACATGTGGTCACCTTTGCCACTGAAAAGAAGTGTAACGTGTGTTATTCCAACAATGTCATGCAGACGTTAGGCACTATGAAAGCAGGACGATGGCACACCTCTCTGAAGGCACCCAAAGAATAGAAAAACCTTGATGTATGCAGAAATACGTCGTTAAGCAAAATCCAGAATTGATGGATGACGAGGGAATTCAACACAGTGAGTGAGTGTCGTCAGTAAAAACCTGATAAAGCACATCGTGGTTTGGAATACCCTGGCTAAGAGGCAGCACGTATATAGAAAACAGATAGGGGCCACCAACAGCCTTGGAGGACACCACAACTCATCTAAAGCCATCGAAGGAGCAGTTACCCAGAACTAGTGGAAAAGCTCTGTTGAAGTTTGAGTATAACAAGCCGAGAGCCAAGTCTCCCAGCAGTGTAAGATAACTTGCTGTGTCCAAGGTGGCATCTGAAAGAATCAAGGTTGAGCTACCACCTCTGCCTGAGGTCAGCAGTGGGCCTTTAGTAGACGCAGGAAGCAGAACAGCTGTGTCTCCTGTAGGCTGTTATCAACACTACTGCCACGTTAAATATAATAACCATCATTAATCGTACTGTGAATGTCGATGGGGCCTGTTGGCCGAGTTTTCTTTATTTCTCTCTCCATGCAATTCACATTTACACAACTGCACTTAACCGGTGACGCCATTAAAACAAAGCAGCTGGTGGAGATTTTGAGTACATGTCACCTTGTTCCACCAATGGGCTGATTCCTACAGGAGGGGCAGAGGAGGACAGCCTCCATAAATATTCAAATCTAGGGACACCGTTAAATCCCCTATCTGGCTCCTGTTTAAGCTCTGGTGGAGACAGCTATGGTCTCTGGAAGAGTTTCTCACTTCAACCCATAGATCTTAATTTTGTGTTTTCTCATTGCGGGGTCTTATTTCCTATCACTCCTCTCGCTGTCTGGCTGAGCACCAGATGAATGTGATCTCTCAGGGGGGGGGGACTTTAACAGCAAATTCTATGAATGAACAAAATGCCACAGCGTGGTCTCATGGAATGGTCCAGCGTCGTGACTCAGACTG
This sequence comes from Regalecus glesne, assembly GCA_900302585.1. Lineage (NCBI taxonomy): Eukaryota > Metazoa > Chordata > Actinopteri > Lampriformes > Regalecidae > Regalecus > Regalecus glesne. Next base: position 2,915 of record OMLC01035652.1, read on the forward strand.
GTGAAAATGCAAAGCTGATGGCCCATTTCCTGAGCACCTCTTAAAGAGCTGCCCCACCTCTTCAACATCCACGGCTGGCTCTGGGAGACAAAACGAGAACAACTGCCCTTTTGTCCACGGGGTTCCTGACATTGGGTAAACTGTGCTGTGGCTCAGGAGGATACATAAATCCTTCTTGATACGTAGAGAATTACAGAGCTCGCAGAAGCACAGTCAGTGTCTTTACTGAGCGTTCAAGCCCCGGAGGGGGATAATAGCTCAGTGGTGCCGGCCCCTCCAGAGGTGACTCACAGGGAGAGAGCATCAGACTCGATTCATGAATCTAAAGGGAAAAACACCAGTGGAGGGTAAAACTTCTAGAAGGGCTGAAAAGCTTTTTCAACGCCTCTCAGGCCTCTGAGTGTGCAATTGGATCTTTGAACCTAATTAACCGCATCAGAAGTACTGAGGGGAAGGAGTCTCACCAAACTGCCAAAGTAAATGAGGTTTGGTGTGGCCCCATGGAACAATTTACAGTAAAGATAAATGATGGAATCATAAAACATGAAAACAGCCCACAAGCCGTCAGCATCAGGAATCATACAGGGCCGATGTAAACGGGTCAAAACACCTCTAGCCAGATGTGTCTGCCTCCAAATCTTTAAGACCAGTTTAAATGCATGCAGTGAGACCAGACCCTGAAGAGTCAAGTCATTTTGAAACTGGTTCCAAGCAGAGAGCAGCAAAGTTTTCCCCTTTCCCCATTTCAGTACAGGCTTTAGGGGGAGACAAGAAGAATAAGCCCCGGGAGCAGAGACAATAACTTACCAAGCTTTCCTGAAGGATGTAGTTCTTTCCCAGAGAAATGCTAACACTGCTCTGATGCTAACACCGCTCTGATGCTAACACCGCTCTGATGCTAACACCGCTCTGATGCTAACACCGCTCTGATGCTAACACCGCTCTGATGCTAACACTGCTCACCATACAACTACCCCATCTGGCAGTTGCATGGTGCAAGTACAGCAGGAGGTGAGCAGGAGCAGGACCAGCACGATGGTTGCAGATGAGGCCTCCCCAGTAGCCGTCCATGGAGGAGCGTCGTCACAGGAGGCCCAGAGGAGGCCTGTTTGGAGGCATCTATGTTCTGGGACTACAGTGGATTCTTCCGGACTGCTCGGTTCTCTTCTGTGACCGTCTTAAAGGTGCAACGTAAACATCCCCCGACGCCTTCGAACACGTTTTACATCCCTGCTCATGTAACACAGCGTTTACACCCCTGCGTGCCCTCATGCTGAGCGTGGCAGTGGCCGTGTGTGAGGAGGGCTCGTCTGTGTGTGTCCACAGGTGTATTTTCTGACATACAGTCTGGCTGATTGGTGCTGTTTTAGTTTGTTTGCTGCTTTCAGCTGCTCTTGAATGAAGAAAATCCACTTTCACTGCAATCTTCTTGCACATCTGCAGCACGGCTCAGGAGGAGGTGCAGCTAGCAGTAGGGGATCGGTGATTCCACCCCCGGCTCCTGCAGAAAGCATGTTGAGGGGTCTTGAAAAGACGCTGAACCTGTAAGCGCCCCCCAAAGCGCTGCGGTTGAGCTCACTGCCTCTATGTGGCAGGATGGGTTAAATGCAGAGGACACATTCCAGCAGCATTGGTCGTGTGGCAATAAAGTCCTTTCCCTTCATCCTCTGCATGGAACGTGCAAAAGAAGCTCAGCTCGACACCAGACCCAAGTCAGTTTCTGTGACTTTTTCATGACGGGTGCAAGTCGTCCCGGCGAGATTCGGCCCCGTGTCAGGTTGGCACACTGAGGAATCTCAGGAGTGGAGTCTGAGGGATGGACCCGTATTAAACCCAAGGCGTGGTGGTGGGAAAGCAGAACACTCAGCAGCATCTGACGGGCTCCAGCGTTTAACATGCGTCTCGCTGTGCGTTTAACGGCTCCAGCGGAGCAAGCAGCATGTCCAGATTGTATTCCTCCTTGTTTTTAACAGCACTCGTAAAACAGGGTTTTCAACGTGGGCCTCGGGGGCACACAGGGCTGAGCTGCAGAGTGTGAGGGGGAGGGCCGGGCTGGAAAATGCCTCTCTAGTGGAAACCACAGGGCTGCTATAAACAGCAGCTGATGTGGCAGCCCAGTAAAGCGTGCCCGGCCTAGAGACACACCCATGCTTTCCTGCTGCTGCTCCACCCGAGCGCAGATCCTCCGTCTCTTTAGGCCTCCAGCTGGACGTCTAATTCACACATTAAGTCTTTTTATTGGCCCTATTTAACCCGTGCCGTCGGGGGCGTTCCAACATCTGCGCCCTGCCGTACGGGTGGGGCCAAGGCGCCACAGTGCACATGTGAAGGATTAAACCAAGCGCTCGCTTTGCCAAAGTCAGAGTGACTATTTATTCAAAAATACTGAGCGATATAAATATAACAAATTGGAATACTCTGCTGTCAATATGCCAAGACGTGACAGTTACCCCGGCGTGTGTGGAAACACAGAAATCAACAGACGTCACATAAGAAATTGCCCCAGCATGAAGGAGTGAATACATGTCAGTATGACGCTACACAGGCGTGATGTTATGCAGGAGAACATACGAGCCATGGTGCTGATGGAGGCTCCGGGGGGACACGTCTCCTCCGGAGCACCTTCTTCCATATGGGCTCAAACTACAAGCAGTAAGCTGGCCTCTGACTCCACACAGCTGCTGGATAGTGGTGAATTCAAGGTAGCCTCAAACACCTGAAATGTACAGTCAACCCATGTACAGGAAGCTTCATAGCCATGTTATATACTAGGACTGCAGCTGCTGTAGTACCCTGTAGGCCGCATCTGTCCGTCCTGCATTAGTACTGCACCCTCCCTGCAGTCTAGTCCTCCTCAAATCACTGAAAACGCGTCTGGCAAACTCTAAATCAAACAAACTGCTCCAGATGTCTGGACATGGACACAAAGCATGTGAGGAACCAGCAGGTTTCCACCTTCCTCTGCACATTCTCATTCTTTACAATGTCCCCCGGGGAGGATGTGGCCCAGGTGTGTCCATGTATCTGCGGTCTGGAACGTAACCTTGTTCTGGTGTCTTAGGTGGGTCACCTGGATTAAAGTCTTTTCTCTTTCACAAGATGAGACTTGAATGAGATATGGGAGGTTCGCTTTTCTTCTTTGGTTGTCAAACACATCCTGTGAAAGCTGGTGATGCAGAGCCGCATCTAGCTGGGTCAGGACAGGGAGGATGAATCCAGTCACGTCTCATTCAGAGTGTCCGGTTGCACTCCATGAGTCACCGACAGCCCCTCCCTCAGCATTTAGTGGTGACTGAGATTTTGCTCGTCGTCCCTGAGTCAATTTTGGCGACCAGCAGTCTGAGGGAGTCTTCAGATGACCGGATGAGCTCTCTGCCACTACATAGGAGAGAGAGAGACAGAGACAGAGAGACAGAGAGACAGAGACAGAGAGAGAGGGAACAGGATTAAACACTATCTAGGTTTTCATGCCACCTTCTCTTCTTAATCTTACCCATCATGTGTGTCAGTTATGGTATCAGATATCATTTCACTAACTAGCTTCATCTTGGAGATGTTGGACATGGGACCACTGCTGGACTCCTCTATACGAGGAGTCTAATGGGACCACTGAACCTGAGCATCAGATACGTTCAAACAGGTCCAGTTAAATCCATTCATCTCCACCACATTATCTAAGAAGTCATGGATGATGAGAACCCATATACAAATCAATTAAAAAAATTCTTGTCAGTCCCACAAGGGGAAACATGCCATTCTCTAGATTTGACCTACCCTATTTTATAGTAACAGTGGACAGCCACCATGTGGTGCTTTGGGTCCCTAGGAGTTCGGTGCCTTGGTCAAGGACACCTCCACATGCCTCCACATGCCGCTCTACCCACTGAGCTATGCTGCTCCCATACACAGCTTAACACTAGGGTTTTCTTGTTGTGGTTGTTGTCTGCAGGAAAGGTTTGAGACCCATGTCCATTTCTCCCATAAGATGCTGTTGTAAAGTCCAGCAGTGTCCAAGAAGTCTATAAACAAGCCGCTGAGTAACATGACAACATAACTGACATGCACAACTCAGGAAACCAGGAAAACAAGGAAGCGTCCTTTAACAGGTCGATCTAGAGAGGAAGTTTAGCTGCTGTGTCTTGTTTTCATGCATTGTGAGGGTCACGGGAGAATGAACAGAAAGGAGAACTGCTGTGTTTTCTGACATCACGGCGGTCTCCGGTACTTACATGTGGTAGTCCATGCCAACCAAACTGATTCCGTTAACAGCCAGGATCCGATCGCCTAAACTCAGCTTCTGGCACAGAGCAGCCGGCGAGTTGGGCACCACTGACTTCACATAAATCCCGCTCATCTTCAAGGGAGTTTTCTGCAGAGTCCAGAGAATGACGGGAAGAGCCATGATGGAGCAGTCTGGACATTGAAATAATGTGACGTACCTCCTACTAACCTACAGAGGGCGCTGTGTCAAGCCAAATAGGCCTCATCACAACATCACTAGTCCTGCACAGAGCATTAAGATGTACCTGCACTAGTTGTCCACATAATCACGAGAAGCACGTTGATGACACAGGATCATCTTTATTAATTATGATAATTTGATGCTCATTTCACATTTTATCTGTTGTAAATTCCCTGTTCTGTTATCAGTATGTGAGTGTGATACTGAGACATATAAGTATTTACATATTCATATTATTGTGAAAATACCAAGATAATGTAGCCTGAGCAACTATAAACTAATGATGAAATAAGAACACATGCCTAATTAATGAGAATGAATGTCAATGGATGACTTCGGTAGTAATCGGCATGATAATAATAATAATAATAATAACAATAATAATAATAACAAGCTAATTTATAGAGACAGTGCATATTAATGAACATTTAGAGTAACTATATAAGATTTACCCACCAGGCTCATTTTCATCTGTTATACCAAGCAGATAAGTGTTTGGTGTATTGTTCAAGGACACTTCAAAAAGCCGTCCTAAACAATCAGGGATTGAACCACTAATGTCCTGATCACCAGAACACTGTCCCATGTCCTGAGCTATGCCCCATCCTTTATTATAATAATATTCATATCGGGGGCCACAGTTGCTCAGGGACAAAATAAGCGCCCCAGGAATCAAGGATCCAGAGGGTGCAGGTTTGAACCCACTGTGGGGCAGCATTGCCCCCCAAAATGCCCTGAGATTTATTAATAGGTTAATTAATATATTAATGAAATTAATTTCTTGAATTCATATATTTGTATTATTTGTTATTATAAACTACAATCAAAACTACTAATCCAAACCCATATGGGATCTGTTCATTTACACTTGATGATATCAGGGATCTTCTCTGCAGCTGGTTCACAGACAGTCACAGTCAGATTCCCTCCCTGTTGGTTTCAGCATCATTCACAAACTCTATCCAGTGTCTATTGGCTGCCATGTTGTAATACTCTGGACGGCATCGTCCAACCCCTCGGGCTCCTGGCTGTGAGCTCATATTATTGAGGGTTCATACCCTCAGTCGGAACGTTTATGTTGATTGAATAGGTAGTGTCTTAAATCTGTCAGGTTTTAAACCCTCCACTTCAGAGTTTAATCTGATTAGCTTCCAACCCCCAGGTCTAAGCGGCTATTCTATGCTTTTTCTGCACTTACTTTTCCCTCTTCAATCTGATGACCGGATAAAGAAGCCCTGTGTCCAGCGTGCCGCTCGAGGTACAGGCCGTCAAATTCGGTTTTATGGTTCTCCCACCTACCCACATGTTTAATGTGGGTAGGTGGGAGAACATGAGGAAAGCCACTTGATCTGGTTATCATATTCCCACAGTGAAGTGTGTCCTTTGTATTTAACCATCCTATTGTACGGGAGGAGTGGGCAGCTGCAGCACCCAGGGAGCAGTTAAGGATCAGTGCCTTGCTCAAGGACACTTCAACATGCTTTCTGGAGGAGCCAAGGATCAAACCAGCAACCTTGCGACGATAATCTGCTTTACCTCCTGAGCTCAACGGGTAGATTTATGAAGGATAAGTGTGAGGATTGAGGGGCGCCGTACCATCCCATCGACGAGTGCCAAGCCGAGACCGTGCGGTCCTCTCCGAAGCTCCACGGTGAACACGTCTTCTCCGTCTTCCTCAATGGCGTTCGCCGAGCTGCTCCTGTCGCTGCATTCGACTGCTGAACGAAGCACAAAAGAAACACACAGGTGACATCTGAGGTCAAAAACGCGACTGAGGCCGAGCAGGTTTAAGGAGAAACAGAGTTGGATGAAGACGTATCAGGGATGAGGATGTTGGTTCAGACACCAGGCAGCCTGGGGCCACTCGGATACATTCACCGTACCGAGTATGAGCTACAACAGTGTATTTCAACCTGGTCTGAGCCAAGGCACACTTTTTACATCAGGAAAATCCAAAAGTCACACCACCAACCAAAAGTGTTGCAAAAGGACACGTTTACAATGAGGATTTGCTCTCAGTTTATTTATACTCACTCAGTGTGAAACCTGGGCCTGTTTACATGAACCCAAAGCTGATGTCCTGGCAGGAACTGAAGAAAGGCACACACGAAGCTCTTCCTCAACACCAGCCAAGGCTTTCGGTGGAGGTTGAGGGGAAATAGAATGACAGCTTATCCCCAAGAGTTTTCAGATGTTCACCTATTATCTCACACAGCACAGCAGTGTTGACGTCTCCCTGACACTTCTGTGTGAGTGGGAACATGTCAAGGTCGGCACTTTCCAGATGTTGTTGCCAGAGGCGCACCTTTGAACAGAATCCATTTATTTTATCTGGGCTTGTGAGCAGGTTTTCATTTCGAACCTTGCATTCGCGTGTTCCGTTCCTTTCGATGCTGACATACATCTGCCATGTATGCCAGCCTTGCTCACCACTCATCCCTTGCAAGCAGCTTCCCGTCATCGCACCTCTCACCAGTGAAAAACACTTGTAGTTCCTCCCGTAGCTCGTACACACGGGCAGGCACTTTGCTGCGCCACAAGCACCGGACCTCCGTATAGAGCAGTAAGGCTCTGCGTTCCGCTCCCATTTCCTCACATAAAGGTGCTAAAATGCGGCTTTTCAGAGGTCTGCTCTTTACAAAGTTTACCATGGCCACGGCATCATCCAACACATGAGCTAGGTCTGCTGGTAAAGTCTTGGCAACAAGCGCCTGGCGGTGCAAAAGGCAACGCGTGGCATTAGATTACATTCCAGGCATTTAGCGGACGCTCTCATCCAGAGTGACGTACAAGTGCATAGAGTCATTGTACAGAAGATACTGAAGGAACCATAACAATGGATGGAATAACATGACTCTTGGGGACTCTCGGAGCTTGGGCATTAAGGCCGGATGCTCCCGCAGCCTCTGGCTCGTCAGGTCCTGAAGTGAACCCCATGACTGAGCTACCAAAGAAGAAGTTTAAATGTTTGTCATTCTACACACATATAACCGAATGTGTCCTCTACATCCAACCCATCCTCTGGTACAGGAGCAGGGAGCAGCTGCAGCATCCAGGGACCAACTCCAGCTCTTCTTCCTACTGCCTTGCTCAGGGGCACAGGCAGGAGTACGAACCCTGACATGCATGTCTTTCTGATGGTGGGAGGAGACCCACACAGACACGGGGAGAATATGCAGCCCCCACACAGAGAGGCGCTGGGACGGGATCAAACCCACAGTGTTAGAGGTGCGTGCTGTACCACTGAGCCACTGCAGCCCCCTTCCACTGAGTTATCTAATGATTATTTCTGGAGTGACCCAGCAGAACCAGCAGTGGTCTGTGTGGGAACACGGCTCCACACCAGACTGAACCAGTGTTGAGCCACATTTCAGCTGGAGCGGTACCATTCCTGTGTAGGTCCTGAAAGGTCAACACAGAGGGTTGAGTTTCGCAGCTTTGAACACGGCCAATGCATCGAGGACCTCCTGCACGGTGTTGCCCCGGGGCCCGGGGGACAGCGGTCACTGCGGGTCCCGGCCTGTCACAACAATCACACAGCAACAGTCGCATTCCACACAAAATATACCCCGACCCTCTTTCTCCTCTCCGTCTGCTCCCTCCCTCCTCCCTTTGGCCACATGCAGCCAGTCTGCCCCCCACGCAGGACCTGCGCAGAACAATGCCGGGCCCGATTAAGATTCCACGTAACAACCCAACTGTAAATTCCCATGACGGGTCAGCCACTGCTCTTTTCTCTCCTGACATCACCACCTCTCTGTAATTCTTGGGCCCAGATTAAAGGATTAGCAAAGCTTCCAAAATACTGTTATCCCGCTAGCAGCTGAAACTACTGTGGTAGGTGTGGGGAGGCCAAGGTGAGCCTCTGGCGGTGAGCCGCCGTTAGCCGTCACCAGCATGGGGAGAGTGAGGGTGACGGAGCAGGCGGCGGGTTGTCGGAGTTTTGGCGGTCGGGTGTGTTTTGTGGATGGGACGTGGATTCCTGGAGGACAGGAGGATCCGAGTGTTTCTCTCCTTCACGGTGACCAGTCTCCCCAGGTGTGGAGGAGGCTGTTGTCTGGAGGTTTATCTGTGCCGGGTGATTAGTGTCTCACCCCGCTCTCCCGGAGTACACTTATGTAAACACTTGATAAGCACGCAGAGAGATTCCCACCAAGGGAAACACTGGAATTGATGGATTTTCAGTCACCATCAGTCCCCACGATGTGGGGTGGACACAGACTTAGATTGAGCTTGAGGGATTAAGGCTGGACGCCCTTCCTGATGCCCTGCAGTGGGTTCGAACCCACAGCATCTGGCTCGTCAGTTCCCAAAGTGAATGCAAAGCGTGAACATAGTATTTCTGGACCCTCACTCTTTGAGAGACGAGGCTGAGCAACAACACAGCTGTCCACATCTGCATGCAACAGACCTGCAGCACCTTATCCTCTTAGTTTTCCAATTGATACATCCCAAATGGGGGAACTTTGGTGAATGCTGCTAGCTTTCCTAAGCAGTCCATGTGTACATTCTATGGGAAGATCTGTGGGTACAGTCAGTAGTTATAGGAAGCCCAAATGTCACTTGAGTCTCCCTTAAACACTCAGAACAGACTCGATTTTCACCACGAAGAAGCCTCATCCATGTGTCATTGTACAGACAGACAGTGAAACGCGTCTTCTGCACCTAACACATCTCAGACCATATAATCAGCACCCCGACAGACCAAATTCACTAGATGAACAACTAGATTTCCTACCATGGAGTTTACTCCGAGTGTATTTTTTCTGTTCATACTGTATATACTGTTCATATTTCCCCTTTAACCCTAGCATGCATGTCTTTTTGGAGGTGGGAGGAACCTGAACCACCTGGAGGAAACCCACACAGACATGAGGAGAACATGCAGACTCCCCACAGACCACAGAAAGGACTTGGGACAGGATTCGAACCCAGGACCTTCTTTGTGTGAGGCAACAGTGCTGACCACCATGCTCCAATCTCCAATGACAGACTAGGTGACTTGATAAAGTGTCCTATCCCTGCAGTACTAACCAGGAAGTAAGCGGAAAGCGGAGTGCAGGCCCTGCAGGCAGGACCGATGACAGATGAGCAGGCTGATTAAGACAGAACCAAATGGACTCTTAATCTCTAAACCTTCCTGTAATCACTCACAGCCTCACAGGGGGTCCAGTCAGGCAGCTTAAGGGATAATTGTGTTTTTTACAACCTGGATCTTATTTCCATGGTTTTCAGCTGTCATGCAAACCGAGCACCTTTTGGAACAGGACCTCTGTTGGACTCAGCTTTACAATGCTCTTATAGGGCAACATGAGTGTCAGACATGTTCCTGCAAGTCCCATTCAACCACCTCTCCTCTTAATAGCTAGTCATGATATCCAGCCACGGCAGCAGGTATGCTAGGGTCTGGACTTCATGTCAGAGCTATGAACCAAACTGCACGCACGCAGGAATACCTGCGCTAGGAATAAGCTGGGGATTCCTGCAGGTTGAGTCAACAGGTAGCGTGGCATTGTGGGAGACCGTTGATGACACTGGGCATTTGGAGTTATAACTTTGATCTATCACGGTGTTCCTCGTGGTAGTTTTGGCTTTACTGACGTGAGAACGTGTGTGATGGGACCTTCTGGGGAAAATCAAATGTGGACTCTTATCAGGGGGGTATGGTAGCTCAGTGGCGGAGCATGCACTTCACGGGGTCCACCCCCACAGTATGGGACCTGACTGTGTCACATAAAAATGAACTCCTCACTCTCTCTGGTTTAGTGCTGATGGAAATCCGATTGGTGGTTCGATCCCCAGTCTCTGCAGAAACTGTGTTGAAGTGTCCTTGAGAAAGACACTGAAGCCTTAACTGTCCAAGCCCTGCAATGGAATGGTGACCTGTCCAGGGGATAGGCCCCAGCATGACTCTGTGAGCCAACTTTGGATAAATAGCAAATAGACTTGCTCTTATATAACGCTTTTCTAGTTTAATGGCCACTCAAGCCACATGGATGGTTGGATGGATGGATGGATGGTTGGATGGATGCCATTTTCATTTCATAAAGTGTGGTTTGGATAACTGGGTTAAACTGGACTTGTTGAAACATGGCTGACACCCATGCTTAGTTGTCCCATAAGATGCGGTTGCAAAGCTGAGTCTAATGGTGGTCCTGTATCCATCATCTATAATGAAGCTAGAGTCAGGTGATCTGTAATCAATATGAAATATGGTGAAAACTGAAAAAATAACCTATCCATAATTATCCTTTGACAGATACTCAGATAAGCACAACTGGCACCATGACGTTGGAAGGGGTGTGTTTATGAAGGTTCAATTAAGAAGCTATGAGGAGGGAGTGGGAGATGAGTGGGAGATGAGGAACTCCCACTCCCATCCACTCCCTCCATACTTCTTGGAGGTGACCTCATGACTGAGACTTCCAAACACAATGGGCGGCTCAGGAGGAAACAGCCTTTCCTTGGCACAGGGAATCCACCCTGCGGCCTTTCACTTCAAATGCCTCTTATCCAGAAAGGAGGGAAGGTACCCCACCTCCTTTACGTCCTGCACCAACTCTGGAACCGCTAAAGGCAAATATGCGGCAGGTCTGCGAGGTCAAGTCACTGAAATTCTTTCCTAGATGGACTCCATCAATCATAGGCAGGATAATTAGATCAGGGAGGAATGAATGCCAGCAATCTTTCTGCACAAACAGGGAGCAAAGGGCCGAGCGTTGAGCTATGGTAGCCAGATTCCCCATGATGGGAGGTCATCCACCCACCCAGACCTGCTGGTTCTGAACGGCTTCTTGGACTGGCTATCAGTTGGTCAGCCATCTATAGCAGCAGTGCCGGTTGACTTTTTGGTGGCTTCTTGGCTCATTTACAAATGTTGCCAACGTCTTTTAGCCTTGCTGTCTTTAAAGTGGAGTTGTAGACTCAGATTCAGCCTTGGTTTCCAGTCTGAATTGTGAAGGTCACTGTCTTGTTTCCAACTTGGTCCAATACAGTATGGATGATGATGAAGATAATAATAATAATAATAATAATAATAATGTCATGGATTTGACTCATCCTTGTAAAGCTTTGGTCTCAGATCAGACTCAGATTCTATGAAGACTTGCTGCGGACTTGGTCTCACCTTGGGTGGTCGACCAGGCCTGTTTCAGCTGTTACTGAGACTCTGTGAGACGATCTCACAGAGTCTCTCTACTGTCAATCTTCTCACGTTACATCTGACTCATTAACTTGCCAAAGCCACAATGTTTTTGTGAAACACCTGAATTACCTTTCTTATGCTGTCGAGCTCGCTCCTGTAGGTCTGCCTCAAGCTGGGCCAGCTCCATACCCTGGGGTGTGTTGGGTGGTGTGAGCAAGCAAGACGGGTCTAGAGCCAGGCTCTTGTGGTAGACCAGGTCAGCCTGGCCCAGGAGGGTGTTCTGCAGTTCCAGGTTCTTCAGCTTCTGGGTCAGCACCGCCTCACAGCCACTGAGGTCCACAGCTCGGCCCTGGAACAGCGGTGCGGGACACTCGGGATCCGTATCTCCCCTCAGAGAGGGGCAGGTGACTGGGTCAGAGACCACCTCTTGGGCAGCATCCTGAAAAACCGTGATGGGAGGTGAGATAATCACATCAGGAGTCTGCAGTCAGGAGGGAGCGGATACCCACAGCTCGAATTGCAGCGTAAATAAATACATACAAAGGACTAAACTAGTCAGGACACGACATTTAACATGCCCGAATGACAGATGAGAGAATAAACTGCAGCAGGCATGACAAACACTTAAAACTGAAGTGGTTTTCCTTTGGTCTATTAGTTTTAATTCAGTTTCATGTAGTTAACTTGCTTCATGCTGCTGAACATCATCTAGTAGGTGGGACAAAGTGTTGGAATCCTCTGCAGCACAACATAAAAGAAGGATGCCTGGTCACCCTGTCCACAGGTGGGTGAAGGAAGGATGAAAAGTCAACCAATAACAGATGGAAAACTTCAAAATGCAAAGATCCGTTCCCTGAACAGAACCAGAACCACCAAGGGGCTCCTCATTTTGCGGGGGAGCTCTGAGAGTCGACATGTCAGAGAGCCCTTACCTGTTCTGCTGGATCAGGTTCGGCCTGGGTCTCACTGCGGGGAAGGAGGCGTATGAACTCCTGCAGACAACCGAGCTGTTCAAACAGAGCGTGCTCAGTGATGGGTTTACCCAACTCCAGGTGGAAAGTGCTGCTCGGCAATATGAGAGGCGGGTGGTTGTCGAAGCTCTCCAGGATGTTGGCTACAGGAACGGAAAGACAGAGGTAAACAGGACACCGGCCATCACAAATGTTGCTCTGCTGCCAAATGATGTCCAGCACCATGACTGAAAGTCAGTCTTCTCTACATAAACAGGTTGACACCGAATCTCTGGTACATTCAATAGACCAGTGCAGTAGGAGCAGCAACAAAGAGATTACACAGGTTTCATCAGTCTTGATTTCATTTTTTTTATGCCTTCATTAGACTAAATTAGAGAGGATCAGATTTTGTGGGGGGGTTTACATTCTGGTCTTTGGGTTGAAATCCCTTCAAAGTCTGATGCAACGTTTTCCTCTGAAGAGTGCAGCATAGTCCAGCTTCTCTGACACAAGTCTGTCCTATAGTCATCATGTCACAGCCAATCAGAGCAGAGTGTCAAAAAAATGAAACCCACCTTTACTATCAACCATTACTTGGGCTTGTCACTCAAATTTATTTTATGAATATAAATGAGGACTAGACCACACCCACAGTGTTCTTGAGATAACTCAGAACAGTTATAGATAAACCAATATATATTTTAAAAAAATAACAGTGTGATCATTTACAAATGGGAAAGTTTACCAGGATGACAAGTTAAATCTGACTACTGATGTTGGGGGGACTTTACAGAGCACGCTGGAGACACGCCCAGGGTTTAGCCAGCAGGGTGCTGTCAGGTTGTGTAACATGACGGAGGAAAAGCGGTAGGAGACAGGTGCGAGCTGCCCTGCTGGGAATGGTGGATTTGAGAAGTGATCCGAGACTGAAGCTGATTGCTGGGGGCAGACTGCTGGGACTTCTGGGATTTATGAGTCAGGATTATTCGTGATTGTGATTGGGTAGAAATGCATCATTAAAAAACGAGAGAGGGAACAAGGAGTTCCAGGCCATTTACCAGTCCTGGAGGCATCATCTGTGTCCTCAGGTGAGGGTCTCCAGCCAGATGGGCAGGCTTTGCCGGCGTTGTATTCCCTCAGCATGTGGTGCAGCTGGGCAGGGTTCAGGGCAGCAAATTCGGCCCTCAGAGAGGTCCATGAAGCCTGCAACACATTAGATCAGACCATCTAAGGAGTGAGAGGCTTGAAGCAAAAGTACGGCACAAGAAGAAAAGAAGAAGAAGAGGAAGAAGAAGAAGAAGAAGAAAAAGAAGAAAAAGAAGAAGAAGAAAAAGAAGAAGAAGAAGAAGAGGAAGAAGAAGAAGAAGAAGAAGAAGAAGAAGAAGAAGAAGAAGAAGAAGAAGAAGAAGAAGAAGCAACAGCAGCAGCAGCTTTATTTATTTGTCATTATATGTCTGCATTTCACTCTTCCTATTGTACAGGAGCAGTGAGCAGCCGCGGTGCCCAGGGTGCTGTCAGGGGGTTCAGTGTCTTGCTCAAAGGACACTTTGCCATGCTTTCTGCAAAGGGTTGGGAATTAGACCCCTGACCCTCATTGAGCATGCATAAAGATACTCAGTCTATCCTCTCTTTCTGTGTGCTCAGCAAGGTGTTTTACTTCCTCCATTTGATGCTGCGGCCTCCAGATTCCTTTGCGAGTTCAAAACATCAAATTTCACTCATTGCTCACAACTGCTCTCACTCAGGCCCAATTATGAAAGCCACAGCCTGAACTCGCCGTAACTCAGCAAGACACAGAAGGAGATGAGTCACATCAGTCACTGAGCTCAATGAGAGTGTAAACACAGGCCTCGCTGTGAGGGAAACACTAGATGGGTGTTTCTCACCGTGTTCATCCCTCTTGGCTCCAGCGGGGGAAGTCAGACATGGCCGGGACATGTCACAGCAGAGCTGAGCAACATGAGCTGCATGTTGTTGGGTTCCTGCTCTACTAGGTTTTATGACAGGGGTAAAAAGAAAAAAATGTAAATGCATGTTTCTCCTGGCTTGGATCAGATGCTCGACAGCCTCGCAGGTCTGCTGACATCTCTGTTGTTGTACCGTACTAAGAAGTGGGCAAGTAGGGACAGAATGCAAACGTGCCATATAGCTGTAATGTAATTTCCAGCTGTGGCTGCAAAGCTGCTTCGTTTCATTCCAGCCCAGGCTCCAGATGGAAAACCTAGAAGCCATCCAGGGTGTGTGCTGTCTTCTGCCAGCCACAAAGTGATCTCATGTTATGGGAGTTGCGCTTAAAACCACCCTCTTCCTTAGCAACCGTCCAATCCAATCCCAGTGTCAGAGGAGACGGGGAGTTCAGAAGCTCTGTCTCAGGTGGAGTGGTACTGCGAGAGATATCTCAGACTGGTAGTCACCCACTGAAAACAGGTGTTAGCCTCCATCTAATAAAAGTATGCCCTGAGCTTAGCGCTTGAGAGCAGGCTGATGTTTAACATAGCCCACAGTGGGCCTTTTTGTTGTAGCATTAAAGCATTATGAGCAGTAGGAGTCTCGGCCGAGTCTGACCGATGGACACATTCACCTCAAACTGCATCCTTTGTACTGTGACCTTTATAAACGTGCATATTGTACTGCTTCTGAAGCAGTTTATATTATTCAGCTGTATACTCGCTACTGTAGCTCAGCTGTAGAGCCCACGCAGTGGGAACTGATGAGCCAGATGTTGTGGTTTTGAACCCACAGCAGGGCATCAGGAAGGGCATTCAGCCTCAATCCCCCATGCTCCACCTAAGTCTGTGCCCCCCCCCATAGCATGGGGAGTGACGATGACATGTAACAACAGACCCCCATTTAAATGAAGCAGACTACAGAGGCTCACACAGAGGCTCAGTGCACCAGTTCTGGTCTGTCCTGAACCCCTAACCAAACTCAGTATCCCCAGTTAGGTGCATTTAAAGGACAAACCCAAACCCTCCAACTTGTAAGAGTGAAGGAATTTCTAAGCCCGTTTATAGGCTGAGGCGGGGAATTAGCGTGTCGAGTTAAGGCAAAGCCACCCAGAGCTCTTTTTCTGCAATCGCCCCACTGCTGAGCACCAAAGACTCCCATGAAACAACTGTTACAGCACCACAAACCGCCACGAGCTGGAGTTCCTCTAACAGTACTAACAGAGTAAATATTGAATGGACTTGTTCCCATATGGCTATACACATACACTAGTACCTCTAACAGTACTAACATAGTACTACAGTACACACTGGTACACATGGTGACAGATACCAGTACTGCTGGTGAGCACTGGTGTTAAATAGGAACATTGTATCATGGCTGCTCCATGAAGTGGACTGTGGGGGCGGTGGTACACTGGCAGGCCTTGTGTTCTCATAGTACTCATATGAGTAAGAAGCCACTGTCAACAGCAGCAGATTACTGTGATCTGGAGGAGCCAGCTTCCTCTCCTGAGGTGCACGTGACCACACAAGATCCGTGTTAATATTTCACAGAGTCCCATAAAGGAGAGAGGGGAGAGGGATGTTTTTGAGTGACAGAGCATGAGCTCAGTCATTCCTCTGTCATACCTGCCTGGTACAGTAAGCCAGCACAGAGCTCAACTTCCTTCTGGGGAACAAGGAATAAACAGGAGCTCCTTCCAATGGGAAACTTAGAGCCTAGCATGCTTAAGGAAGGATTAACCAATAATTAGGAAAGCTACCACTACTACCAGTACAGTGCACTAAATGGGCACTCTTAACATGCAGTGTAAATATGTGTTTGGCTGTGTGATGGAGGGTTCCATTTTTACATCTCGCCATTACTCCCCACATTGTGGGCACAGATTTAAGATGAAACTTGGGCAATTAATGCCAGATGCCCTTCCTGATGCCCCATGGTGGCTCAAATGCGTCTTGTTTTGTAATGCAGGCATTAATTCTAGGTTGGGGGGCCATTTCCTTGCCTCAGCTAAAGAGACGTAAAGTCATACAAAGGGCACAGGCTGGTGAAAGACATACTCTACATGTCCTCCCTCTGTTTTGGTGAATCACGAGATGTCACGTGAGAGGCTGAGCACACACTTTACAGGCACGGCGTCAGAGTAAAAAAGGACTTCAGCTGCGTCACTTTGAAAACTCCATATCTACTGCAGTGGAGAGCAAACTGGACGGATAAGGGCTGTGGGATGGGCTCACCACCTGTCTGTGAGTGTTGAAAATGAAAAGGTGTTCTACATTTTGCATGTTCTGGTGTTAAGTTTGACCAAAAAAATGGGACTTGTGAAAAGGTCAATGAAATGATGGTCCTCCAGCCACCCGTGGAAGAACAGGAGAGCAGAAGAGAAGTCCTCTTACCTGCAGGAGAGTCTCTTTGGGTGTGGCCAGCAGGTTGACAGCAGCAGAGAGCTTCTGGAAAAACTCATTGGCCAGGTCGCCTAGACCAATGCTCTGAATCCAGTCCATCAGCAGGTCCAGGTTGGCCCTGATCTGAACCCCCTTGGACCACATGTAGAAGCCTCCACCAGACCCTGGCCAAAGGAAAGCGTTAACAGACATTCACGACTGCTCCGTCACTTCAGCCCGTTTACATGAGCAAAAGGTGTTTTTTTTTAGAGCTGCCACAGTGAAAAGGTGCATGAAGAAGAACCATGACGAGAAAGTCAGTCTATAGTAAAAACCTGCACACGAGCACCTCTGCTCTCAACTACCGCTGCAGGCCCTATTCTGCACTTGTTTGTTGGAAGCCAGTGACTGATGAAATACGCCCAATACACTGTTGACAAGATGGCTAGCTAACTGACAGGAGCACTGGCCAGCAGAGGCACGTTAGCAACTGAGAAACTC
>OMLC01035653.1:0-19541 GCA_900302585.1 Regalecus glesne
ATATATGTATACACACACACACGCACACACACACACACACACACACACACACACACACACACACACACACACACACACACACATATATATGTGTGTGTGTGTGTGTGTGTGTGTGTGTGTATATACATATATACATATATATATACATATATACATATATACATCTGAAAGGCCTCTATCTTCTTCCACATTTATTCACAATATGTCCAGGATTTGGTTGCATACAAGAGGGTTGATCAAACATAATATGTTATCATTCTTTTCCGTGTTTTTATTTTAAGGCTTCTTGTTGTTATAAAATATTTCAAATTTACAAAAAAACTGCCATTTCAGTATTTTCCTGATTTCTGTTTCACACCTTCCATCATCCATTATTGTCTGTCCAAGCAGGCTATTGGAATGTTTTCACTTGTTCTAATGTTTTAACCTTCACTAAGATATCCAAACTTTGTTGATCAATTTTTCTGCTGACAACCATTGTTTCAGTTTGTTGACATTCATTTTTAAACCTGTGGCCAAACTTTTGCCCTTCACAACATTGATTATCTCCTGTAAGGCTTCTTCAGATAGATGTCTGCACTTAGTTTGACATTAAGGACTTATCATTCAGAAAGTTGAAGGTGATTAGAGAGCCTACTAGATTTACAGCTAGTGTGGGTGTGGAATTGACTAGCTTAGTTAATATGTGTAGTCAGGGAATAACTCATAATCTAGATTATTCGTCTAACAACTTGGTCTACAGAATTGAGAAAGTCTTATGTCCCCACTGTACTGTTCCCAAGTTCTCAATGTCTGAATCGCAATCAAATTATTATCCCTACCACAGGTGGTGAAACGTGTAGTGGAACGACTGATAATTTACATAGTCAAACATCTACTGTTAATCAAATGTGTGACCGCATATCGTCTAAGGCGTAGGGCTCCAAAGTTTTCAGTTAATAATTCACGGTGTCTGATTCCAATTAATATTTCATCTAGTGGTGGCTCTAAAATTCCACCTACTACTGATCAGTTCAATAAAACACTTAAATTTGGCCTAATGAATATCAGATCACTGTCTAACAAAGCCTTACTAATCCATGGTTGGATCATTTACATTATGCTTATACAAAAAAAGCTTATTTTCATGCCTATGCATTTAAAAGATTTATTCTTTCTTCAACACAACTGTTAAATGGAAGTGAAAAGGAAGCCTATCATTGAGTTTTTCATATCTACTCTTAGGTAAACTTTAGATTTGAATATCAATCACAATCACAACCACAGATACAATTTCAGTCCCAGAGGATTTTGCATTGACATTTTCCATCAGATAAAAAAGAAGAGACACCACCATATAACACCTGCTGTCCTCAGATGAGGAAAAACTCAACAGGAAAAATGCCATACAGATGGACAGGGGACCAAGAGGAGTAGGAGGGACTTTCTTGTAGCTATGCTTTTAACGTTCATCTCATGTATGGGACCATTTTGTTATCTTATGGGGGGGGGGGCAAACCATTTGTTCATAGTGTCAGGTTACTTTCCCCAAATAACTTCTCATTGATTCACTCCACTTCTATCTGGCTTCACGCCCAGTGTGAACACACAGCTAGAAGAGACAGGAATTAGCCTACTCTTTAAAAAACTGTATTAATATTATTGTTTAATATTAATATGATTAAAAAAAGAGTGAGAGACAAACAATGAGACCAAATGCAGAAAGAGATGGATAGGTCAGATAAAGAAGTAGAACCACACTCTAGTGTTAAAACTCACATCTGGATGTGGGATGGCATACTGTCCTTGAATGGTGTAAGCCTGCAAAGAGGAATAAATGGAAAGAGTTTTTTTAACATTTCATTGAAACTTTTCTATCTTTTTTAATATTCCAATGTTGAAAACATTAAATCTGTTAGTTGAAGATAAAGTTCTCATACAACTAATTGAAATGCAAAAATGAGGTCAATGTTTATGTAATTTGAGTTAGTTTTGTCAATGATGTAGTGTTGGAATTGTTTTTAAAGTCATCTTAAGAGCCTGTCTAAAACTTCTGAGATTTTCTGTTCACAGATTTGTACCACACAGTAGCAGATACACTACCAGATATCACAATGCAGAAAATGAGGATGTGTTTATAGATGTATACATGTCAAGTCATGCATAGCATGAATTCACATATTTTCAGAACATTACAAAACTTCTGGTCTTATTAATAAACAGATCAGGACCTGAATTTCATGCGTTTAATCTTCATGACTTTTTAAGACTTACTCTGAACTCTTACTGCTAGAACTATATATTTTTTGACAGTTTTCTAGTTGAATATTGACTCTCAAAATTACATTTGATCTAATTGAAAGGATTAATCTGTCATTGGGGTCGAATAATTTGACTTATTTCTGTTGTGAATTGACAATTTTCCAAGAAATTGTCTCGATTTTTTAAACATTTAAAATAACCCTCCATGGGGCATCATGAACATGGCACCCAACTTCAATTCCCCATGCTAGGCTAAATGTGAGGCATACATTATAAAGTGCTTAGAGTGGTTTCTAGACTAGAAAAGTGCCACATAAAAATGAGTCCATTAATGCAGTAGAACTAACCTCATCTTTAGCTCTTATCATTGTGTTTAAAAGGTAAATATGTAAACTTGAAATTGATCTAATCTTATTTCAGAATTTTGTTGCTTCTCTCTAAAAAAACTAAATTCAGCACTAGATTCAGTGGACTCTGAGGAATTTTTTCATTGTAAATTATCCTGGCCAAATTAAAGAAGAACTATGCAATGTTAAAGCTGTCGTGATCCTCATCACTCTGTACATCTATCCATCAGATCTAGTTAAATGTAAATGAGTTAAAAGGTGGGGAAGTAGCAGTGAGGGTGTTGGGTAAGGAGAAACTGTGGTGGGAATAAAGTGGCTGTGTGTTTAGAGAGTCAAAGGTCAGAAATGAGGTGGATTTCATTTCACCGTCTATCAAGATAGTAACACAAAAGGCTAGAGCCCAGACATTAAACATGAAAATGGATTATTCTGGTGATTCCTTAAACAATAGCCCAGTCGCACAGACACGTTTTGTTTTTAGTTTTCAAAATGCATGGAATGCCAATGTTTTCTAGAATGAATATGATTTTGATAATGTAATACACTATAT
The DNA here is from genome assembly GCA_900302585.1 of Regalecus glesne. NCBI lineage: Eukaryota > Metazoa > Chordata > Actinopteri > Lampriformes > Regalecidae > Regalecus > Regalecus glesne. Next base: position 3,139 of record OMLC01035653.1, read on the forward strand.
GAGGCTGCAGTAGCTCAGCAGTAGTGCATGCTCTTTGAGAAATGAATAGCCAGACATTGTGAGTTCAATCCCACCATAGGGCATCAGGAAATGCATCTGGCCTCATTCCCCCGCTCCATCTAATTCTGTGCCACCCCTACAAACTGAGGACTAATCATGAAAGGTAAAAATAGACTCCTTCTCTACCATTACTACTCCTGCTTCTTTCGGCTGCTCTCATTAGGGGGTTGCCACAGCAGATCATCTCCATCTCTTCCTGTACTCTGCATTTTCCTCTGTCACACCAGCCACCTGCATGTCCTCCCGCACCACATCATAAACCTCCTCTTTGGTCTTCCTCTTCTCCTCTTGCCTGGCAGCTCCATATTCAGCATCCTTCTCCCAGTATACCAGCATCCTTCTCCCAGTATACCAGCGTCTCTCCTCCACACATGTCCAGACCATCTCAATGTAGAGTCTTTTGCTTTGTCTCCAAAGAAATTAACGCTGGTTTGAAAGGGGGGTGGAGGCCATTTATGTCAAGAGGGAACGCCCATCGTTGAACAGGAGTGGTGGCCCTAGAGTACATCTGTCGTCTTCTTACAATGCTGTGATTGCAAATGTCCCCCAATCCTTTGTGAGTGGTGCTCATTGCCACTGAATGTGCTTTTAATGACCCAACTTGGATATGAACCCAGCCTATTGTTGTGTGGTATCGATGTTCAGTTTATAACGGGGGGAATGCTGCAGTCAGCTTAGACTAAAGATGTCTCCTGTTTGAGTGATGAAACGTTTCGAAATAAACTTCTGATCGAGTTGAACTGATTCACTTTTTTTTAAAATTTCTCTTACCTGGATTATTGAGCGTGCATCAAGACATTTTTCTCCAAACCTTCCAATCTAAGATGCCCTTCTACTATTATGTTCTGTTCTTTGGCCTGATTGCTACCGATCATCATAGCAATGGCCATTGCCACAAATTGCCGCCGATCTTTCCTCTTCCTAGCTGCTCTCAAATCAGTGTTCATCCAATGTTTGATGTTATAACAATATTGTGTGCTTGGTCTTCCTCTGTTCTATTTTCCAGGGTGGATTGCCAGCATGGTGTCCGTTGTGAGCAAGGACACGTTATCTTGACAGGTATGCCCAAAATACTCTTGCTTCTTTTTCTTCTCCATTGATGAGAGTTGTTTCTTCATATTCAACTGTTGCAAATGTGGTCATTTATTCATTTTATTGCCAGCAGAATTTCAAAAGACACTTGTACATCCACTTCTTAGTGGTCTCAATATGTTTCTCATCTCCACTTTTTGCTGTCCATTCTTCCACGCCGTACGTCAGTAGTGGCCAGATGAGTGTTCTCAGTCATTTTATTTTTTTGCAGCTGTGGATCCCTCTGTCTTTCCATATTGGTGTAAGATATATAGAGTTTGTCTCTTTACCATGGCAATTTTAAAGGTGATGTCTGTGGAACAATCTCCATTCTTGGTGTTTGTTAATAAACTCCAAGAACTTAAATTTGTTTACTTCTTCAATCTTTTCTCCATTTATGTGAACATTGGCATTGGATTCTCCTATCATCATGAGTTTGTCTTTCTTGGTATTTAGACTCAATAGACTAGCTCTCCATGCTTCAGTCAATCATCTCACTAACTTAGCAATGTTTAAACCTTTGCCAGCCAACAAACTCGTATCATCAGTGTAACACATATTACTTATTAGATGTCCTACAACCAAGATTCCCAAATCGTTGTTCCTCTTATATACTCATTCATAATCTTGGCCTTCTTTGTCACTCCAAATGCAAAGCTTAGCATCTTCAACTCTGCCACTTCCAGCTTTGCCTCCTGTCTTTTTGTCAGTGGTTCTGTTTCCAAACCGTACAACATAGCTGGTCTCACTACCATCTTGTAAAATGTCCATTTCACTGTTGCTGGTACCCCTCTGTCAATAAACAGCCCAGACACGCTTCTCCTCCCATTTCTCACTGCTTGCATTCTCCTCCACACTCCCTATTACTTTGAACAGTTTACCCCAGGTATTTCAACTGATATCCCTTCCTCACCTCTACTCCTTGCATACTCACTATTCTGCCGTCACCCCACTCGTTAACACATACATATTCTGTACTGCTCCTACAGACTTGCTTTCCTTATCTCTCTAGTCTAGTGCATACCTCTACCTCTCAAAAGCAACTCCATCTGCTCCCTACTCTTATCACAGATCACAATGTCATCCACAAACATCATATTCCATTTAGACTCCTGCCTCATCTTATCCGTCAACCTGTCCATCACCATTGCAAACAAGAAAGGACTCGGAGCCGATCCTTAATGTGACCTCACCTCCACCTTGAACCCATCCATCATTCTTACTATACACCTCATCACTGTCACACTGCCCTCATAAATATCCTTCACCACTCTTAGTCCATACTTTGGGTGGCATAGCTCAGCAGGTAGAGCGGTTGTCTGGCAATCGGAAGGTTACAGGATTAATCCCCGGTTCAGCATATAGCATGTCGAGGTGTCCTTGACATTCTATATGCCTTTGACCCTAACCCTAACCCCTAACTGCTTCCTGAGCACCATGTGTTGGCAGCTCACTGCTCAAATACAATAGGTTGGGTCAAAATACAGAGAAATCCAAATTTACCCTTGCTGGACTGATAAGGGAATCATTTATTTATTTACTTCCCTGTCCCCTAATCCTCAGTTATGCTCTTAGCCTAGCTCTCACTGCTCTTTCCCATACCCTCATGGTGTGGCTGATCAACTTTTTAACTCTGTAGTTGCTACAGCTACACATCTCTCTTATTCTTTTAAATCCGTACCAGTATTCATTCTCTCCAATCCTCAGGCATCCTCTCACTTTGCAAGATTGTATTGAACAATCTAGTCATTTCATTTAAAATCTCACAAACCACAGGACAATTACTTAAATAGTCCCACATTATCTATTTTACATTTAGTTCAGATCCCTTCAAGAGGTAAAAATTTGTTTTATAAAGCTCAATTGTTTATTTTGTTTTTGTTTTTTCTCTAAATTATGTCATTAGTGAAACAATGTTCATGAGTTTTAATACTATAATATACAAATTTAATTGCTACAGTCCATCATCAGCCACCTCATGGATGCCATTTCGAAGATGTATGTTGGTGAAGATATGATAGATAACAGTGATGGATTCATGCTTGTTGAAAGTGTCATGGGGTCAGGTGATGGTGATTTTTTTTATGGGGAAGTGAGTAGAAACCTGATGCAACACTAACAGGCAGTGGCTGGTGCTGCAGTAAGAGGCTGAGGTTGGCTGTGGATGCCCCCAGAGGGTCGGCTCTTACCTGGCCACCTGAAAAAATAACAGGGGTGGAGGCAGGCTTGGGGCGGTAGGGGATGGTAGCACCTTTCGGTGGAGACTGGGGAAAATGTTGGGGATAGGGGCAAGACGTGTAGAGTGCATCAGAGCAGAGGGAGAGAAAGAAAGCAACAAAGAGAAAAAGGAAAAAAAAAACCTGTTGTAGGAAAATTACTTCATCTCAACAGTGCTCTTCGCTGTGCGTTAATGCTGATATCACGACAACTTCACTTTCAGTCACCTACTGCATCAACTGGATGGAGACAACTCATTGTATTACAATTATTTGTTTAAGCGTATAGCTCAAGCCGCTCCCACTTTCTGACTGTGTCTTTTTGTGTTAGCAATGCAAATTTTATCACAATGCCATTTTTATCCATCTGACATTTGACACGTGGTCTCTTATTTTGGTTCCTGATAGGTTATTTGTGAATTTCAGTGGATCTCGTCCTCCTCTTTCATACTCTACCTCCAGCATCACCACACATATCTGTTTGACACATTGAATGATGGCTTCCGGGGCCCCAGAGATGGTCACTGCTCTCTCGGTGGAATTAGGAAGCATGTCGCCTGCCACCTGGACCTGAGCTCCAGTTGACTGGAGGATGGAGAGGAATGTAAGTAAGAGTTAAATTCTATCCGCTGTTTCAATAAGAGTTTCAATAACGACTTTATCATAAGAGATAGCAAGTACAAGAGAGTCATAGTATGAAGATGTATAGAGTTTAAAGTGCCTTGGAATGAATATCAGATCAGAGAATGAAAATGAAAAACATTTTTCGAGCATGTAAAATAATAGAAAAGAGATGATGAGATATAAGCCCTGTAACGTTGAGTGAAGTACAGCCATGATGTGTTGCGGTTACCTCTTCTGTTTACAGTACTGTATAAAAGAGTGAACATAAAGATACCCATACTCCCTGATTCATTGATAATGTGCCCAATTATAGAAATTCAGATACTGTGCTATTTTTGTTGCTGTGTAGATAACCACAATTTTCCTTCAAATGATCTTTGACCTTTTTCTATTTAAAAACATTTTGTTAGTGCCCCTCTGTTTTTATGCTGAGCATCACACCAAGTTGTTTTCTGTCCCATACAATCTGACTGACTGATATTTGATAAGAATCATAATCATAGCTGTCATATATCTGGTGTAGTGCAGAGCTGTGCTCGTGGATGTTGTACCTCTCTCATTTCTTTGATTTTGGAGCCTCCTTTGCCAATGAGGGAGCCACACTGACTGGCTGGAACCACCAGCCTCAGAGTGACTGGGGGTTTGCTGGTGGCTGGGCTGTTGCTCATGGAGTTGATTATGTCCTGTTTTATCAAGAAAATTATTTGAATCATTCTTTTTAGCATGGTAACTGTGGAGCTGAAGTCTATCCCATCAGAACCAGACAGACACCCTGGACCAATCGTAAATCGATCATAGGACCCTCCAGCAATCCATATCTATACAGGCAATTAACAGACTCGTATTTACATAATATGAGTACAGTTACTCCATATGATAATAGAGACATTGTAGGGCTGTTTCATTTTTAATTAATCCTGATGAAAATATAGAAATATTAAATGCGTGCGTGTGTGTGTGTGTGTTTGTGTGTGTGTATATATATATATATATATATATATATATATATATGCAGGCCTTAGTGTCTCTGCGTTAGCCATAAACAGGGAGGATCAACCTTTAGTAATGTTACACAATTGAAAAAGGCAATCTTGGTTGATTTCCTTAATTTGCTTTTCAAAGGAAAGGATGGGATCAAATGTAACAGAGATTTTTGGCTACCTTACATTATATAGTCACAGATTTATTTTAAAATCATTATTGATACTTAATCAAAGAGGTGTTGGTGTGTAGTCGGACTAATGACCAACATCTCAGTTTTATCTGAATATGAAAGCAGAACATTTTGTGACATCCAATTCTTCACAGCAGCCAAGCAGCCTTTCAGATTAGTCAGTTGACTAGGATCATTAGCTTTTATAGGCACATACAGTTGATTATCATCTGCACAGCAATGAAATTTAATTATATGACTACGTATAATTTGGCCAAGTGGTGAAATATAAAGAGATAAGAGAAAAGGGGCAAGAACCTTGCCCTAGGGTATGCCATTTGTAACATCAGTCTGATGTGATGTTGTTATAACAGATGCAGTGATTTCTTCCAGATAAATAGGACTTAAGCCAAGGGAGAACTAAGCCAGAGAAAGCAAAATTACAAATCATTCTATCAATTGGTATACCATAATTAATAATGTCAAAGGCTCCACTGAGGTCTAGTAGAAGAAGCACAGAGGTACAATAAAGTCCATAGCTAATAGAAGGTAATTTACCACTCTAGTTAGAGTAGTTTCAGTGGAGTGAGCGGCCCTAAAAGCTGATTTAAAAGGCTCATATAAGTAGTTTTCTTTGATGTTGTTCAAAAGTTGTTGATACACAACACTCTAATACTTTAGAAAAGAATGGGATATTAGAAACTGGGCAATAGCTTTTAACTCTGGATCAGGGTGTGGTTACCTAAGCAAAGGTTTGACCCCTGCTGTCTCAACACTGTTGAGAACAGTACTAGTAATATGTTATATAACAATATCTAGCCTTGTAGGTCCCAGGACCGACCACAGGTCTTGAAAAAGTTTTGTTGGTAAAGGATCCAGTAGGCAGGTAGTTGGTTTAGGAGCCAACACAAACTTTGTGAAACCGTCAAGAGAGATGTTCTCAAAAGCTGTAAAAGCAGACACTATCAGTGATTCATTATATAAAAGTTAATTTTGTAGGACTAGAGCTGCAGGAGTAGCCCGAGTTGAGGAACTATTTTTTGTTTAATATCTCATCAACTTAATTACAGAATAAGTTTAGAAACCCATGGGCAGTGAGTGTTGAGTAGCTAATAGATTGTTGCTTTTTGATACATGTATTAACAATGTCAAAGAGAACTCTTTGATTATGTTTATTAGCATTGGTTAAGGGAGAAAGATATGCTGCTTTCACAGCATCTAAAGGACGCTTGTATTTCAATAAGAACTGTTCAAAAATTGTTTTAATTAACAACCAAGAACTGTTAAAAAAACTTCCAATTTAAATTTTTCGCCATTTACGTTCCAGTCTCCTGCTGGCCCCCTTAATGCCATGTGTTGCATCATTAAACCACAGCGTAGGCTTCTCTAACCTTTTAGCTCTGGTAGTGAGAGGTGCAACTGAATCAAGGAGACGAGAAAGGTTTACATTTAAGTCACTCCTTAGATTTTCAACAGTCAGTCGCCGCAGGAAAAAGAGCCAAGACTTTTGGCAGCTGGTGGCCAAGTGTAGCTACAATGGATGGAACCACGTGGTGAGTGGACATTGGCTCTTTACAGTCATAAATGGAACAGGCTATTGATGCATTAAATTTAATAAGAAAATGATCTGACACAGTAGATGTAGTTTGTGAGACTTTTAGATCACAAACAGCTATCCCTTTAGATAGAACAAAATCAAGGGTGTCGCCACTGCAATAGATTGATTCTTGAACAAACTGAAAAAAAACAAAAGTGTCCACAAATGCCAGAAACGCTTTACCTTAAGGATCATCAGCCTTGTTCAAATGAATATTGAAATTGCCAAGTAATAGAACATTATCAGAATAGGTAACATGACCTGATATCCACCAATTTTTTTCAAGAAACAGTAAATATGGGCCAAGAGGTTCACAAAAAGGATCACAATCTGGATTGAACAGAGTGTATTCATGGTTGAGGGAGACTGACTTAGAATTAGAGCCTCAAATGATTGGAATTCAGTTTCAAGGTTGGAACTAACATTGTAAATTCTGCATTTCAGAATGTTTGTAAACAATAGGTGCCAAGATTCTTCTGGGTGGCAGAACACAATGGCTTCCACAGATCTTCCACTGACTTTAAGCAATCCAGCAGCCTGCTATATATTTTAAAACATTGCTACTGATTGGAGTTGAAATTATGATGAAAACATGCTGTGTTTGAGGTTGCACTGCCAGGTGTTTGTCAAATGGTGCAGGATTTTATTGTTTTCCCTCAGAAAAAATAAATCTATCCAGCGGAACCTGTGGGTAAGGAGGTTAAAGAGAGTTGACATCGTCAAAGTTGTGGATCGTCTACATCATCCTCTGATTCTGAAGTGGCGTCGGTGTCACTTGCGTCCCTCCTGACTAAAACTGCAACAGTAGGCAGGATCTCTCCCAGCTCTGTAAAGGCTTGCTGTTGGTCCTGGATAGATAACCCTGGTACATCCCTTTCCCCCCCTCTCTGCCATTCAATGCCTTAGCATGCTTTAGATGTGACATGTGTAGAATCTCAGCAGTACAGCTAGCTAGGTTTTGCTTTTCCCACTTCTTCCATTGACGTGAAATATCAGTATATGACACTTCAGTTCTTCCTTTGCTTTGTGTGATGCTTTCAATTTCAAACAGTAGAGCAGCAATGTGAATGCAGGCCACTCCAAAACCGGCTGCCTAAGTACAGTGGGTTGCAAAAATACAGCCATTCCTACTTACACAAACCCATGGTTTGCATTTTTCCTCTTTGATGTGCTGTCCAGGGGCCACTGTGGCAGTAACAAAAGCAACAGGACTTGTTTCTGATAAATCATGCCGCTTAATGTTTTGGACATGATTGCAAACAAAATAGTTGTAAGCTTCAAGTAACCTATAAGCTTGCAAAGCCTCACCTGTACAAGGGCCTGGAGTGTTAATCAGGTAGTTTCATAGGTCAATATACTGCACAGGGGGCTATTTACCAGCATCAGAAGTATATCAGCCATGATTGAGATTGTGCAGATCTGATAAAGACAGAATCTCATTTTCAAATGAGAGCTTCAGTTTGCTAATATAACTAGATCAAATAACATGGAGGAGTTTGTTTACTAGTTGTGTCAGTGGAGAACGCTGAGTTTTTTGCCACTCGAAAGAACTTTTATTGTTGTTGTGACATTTGGGTAATCTGTCGAATAGACTTATATATTAAAGCAACACCTATACCCTGTTTGTTTGCATGAGGTACATGGGCATACGTATAGTGAGGTGGGGAAGCTTCATTTAAGGGAAGAAAAACATTTGGTTTCAGCAATGTTTCACATAAACCAATCCTATCAAAATATTTTCAAGAATGAGATCGTGAATTAGCAAGGCTTTGTTAGACAATGATCTGATATTTATTAGGTCAAATTTAAGTGTTTTATTGAACTGATCAGTAGTAAATTGAACTGTACAGTTACCACTAGATAAAATATTTATTGGAATTAGATCCCTTGTATTATTTGTTAATTATTTCAGAGACCTATGCCTTAGACAATATGTGGTCACACTTTTGATAACATTAAAAGTTTGATCGTGTAAATTATCAGTTGCTCCAATGCATATTTTGCCACCACTAGTTGTAGGAATAATAATTAGATTTTGATTCAGATGATGAGGAGGAGAGAACTTGGGAACAGTATAGCGGGGATGTGAGACTGTCTCAATGTTGTAGACCAAGCTGTCAGACTTATAGGCTATCCATCCATCCATCCAACCATCCATCCATCGTCAATCAGTTATCCGAAATTGGGTCGCAGGGTAACTGGAGCCTATCTCCGTTCTCATTGGGCGAAAGGTGAGGTACCCCCTGTATAGGTCACCAGTCTATCATAGGGTAGAGCAGTTAGGGGAACAGTGTCTTGCTTAAGGACACCTCGACAGGCTTCTCTGCAGGTGTGGGGATCGAACCTGCAACCCTCTGATCGCCAGGCGACCGGTCTACCCACTGAGTCATGCCGCCCCTCTATTGAGCCATGCCGCCCATACTTATAGGCTATGCCATGAAAAATTCCCTGACTACACATATTAACTAAGCTGGTTAACTCCACACCCACACTGGATCTAAACCTAGCAGACTCTCTAATCACCTGTGACTTGCTGAATGATAAGTCCCTAATGTCAATTTAAGCGTAGACATAAATCTTTGTTGCTAGATAAAATAGCGGTGTCTTCCCCTGTAGTGTGAATGCCGTCTGCTCTCAGCAAGTGAGAGAAGCCCCAGAAAGAGGAGCAGTTATCAACAAAGCTGAATCCCAGCTCATTACAATAACGAGCCAGCCAACAGTTCATTGAAGTGATGGTACTGTACACCTCATCATTACCCCTCATATTACAGTAAGTATATTAACCAAATAATTACTAATAACTCGCCTGATGTCACTGATTCATCTGTTAACCTGATATGTGCATCTTTTGGAACATCTCCATTTACCTGTGGTCAGGAACTAAAACTAAAATCTGGAGAGCTGATGATGTCTTATAATATAAAATTACTCTATTACTATTTCATTTTATATTCTATTGTCAGTAGGAGTTCTCGTTTCTGCAGTTTATGGATTCATATTTGTTTTATCATACTAAAGACTGAAATTGGTTGGTTTCACTAACTAGTCCCTTGATGCTCGGTGAAAGATTTGAAAACAAGTGAAATCAATCAGTGTGGTGTTTAGTTGGCCAGAAAATCAGAGTAAATGTGACTGAGTACTAGTAGTTTACAGGATAAATGTTGTACCTCCTCAAACTTGTAAGCTATCATGGCAAATGCCTTGAAAATAGCATCTGTTGGTCCAGTGATGGTGACGATCCTCTCTGGACAGTTCCCCTCTGAAATGTTGATGCGGGCACCGCTCTATAAAGAAAACCAGTGAAAAGCATAGTGAATAAATGTATATAAGTGAAAGGTTGATAAAAGATGAGAAGGTTAATAAATAAACATGCACAGATGAAAGATAGATGATTGTCAAATTATGAAAGCAAAACCAGACATTTACAGATATATTTTACCTCTTCACGCATCTTCTTTACAGTTTCTCCTTTCTGGAATGAAATGAATGCATGAATAAGTAAGAAAAAAGTCAATGAAGTTTCCTATATATATATATATCTGCCACAGACATTTAATTTAAGCTATTCGTGGTGACTGTAATAAATACCTTTCCAATGATGCTTCCTACCTCCTGTTGGAGAAGAAAAGCAGTGTTATGGGCATTCATGCTGCAGGGGCATGCCAGACTATAATAGCCTCACATCTTTTCATCTTTTTTCCTTTGACAAGATTTTGGAACAGTTTTACTTGGGATGTAAACAACAGCAGAAAAAAAACAGACTGGGCAAATTGGATTTTTTTTGATTTTGATAAATACTTTTGATCTTGTCTGAGTTCAGACATGTATTTTTCTTTGTTTAAAAGAATGTTTAAAAGATAAAGCAGATCATTACTCATTTAAAGAGTAGATCCAATCCAGTAATTCTAATTCAGACATCCATCCATCCGTCCATTTTCAACCGCTTATTTGGGGCCGGATCGTAGACGTAACAGATTTCAGCCAGAAATTCCAAGTTTTCCTTTCCCATGCCACATCAACCAGCTCTGATTGGGATATCTTGAGGTTTTCCCAGGCCAGTGTGGTGATATAATCCCTCCACCTCATCCTCAGTCCACCCCATGACCTCCTCCCAGCTGGATGTACCTGCAACACCTCATTTGGGAGGCAACCAGGTGGCATCCTTAGTAGATGCCCAAACCTCCTCAACTGGCTCCTTTCAACTTGAGGGAGCAGCGGCTGTATTCTGAGTCCCTCTAGGATGACTGAACTTCTCACCCTATCTCTGAGGAAGATTTTAGCCACTCTCCTGAGAATACCCATTCAAGCAACTTGTATCCATGAACTTGATTTCGTTCATGACCCAACTTTCATGGTGATAGGTGAGAGAAGGAACAAAGATTGAGTGGCAGTTGGAAAGCGTTACCTTCTGGCTCAGCTTTCTCTTGGTAACAACAGTTTGGTGAAGTGAATGCGATACCACTCCAGCAGCTCCAATTCTCCGGTCCAACTCATGCTCCATCTTCTCCTCACTCGAGAATAAGATGCTATGATACTTGACCTCTATCACTTGGGGTAAGGAGTCGGTAGCTACTTGGATTGGGCAATCCTCCATTTACTTGCTTTGAACCAGGGTCTCAGATTTTGAAAAACTGATCCCCATCCGAGCCGCTTCATACTCGGCTGTGGACCGATCCAGTGAGTGTTAAAGGTCACAGATGGATGCTGGCATCAGAACCATCATCTGCAAAAAGCATTGATGTAATCCTAAATCCACCATACTTCAAACCCTCTCTTCCATGACAACACCTTGAGATCCAGTCCATGAATATCACAACAGGATAGGTGACAAGCCAAAGCCCTGGTGGAGGCCAACCCCCATCAGGAACAGTTCTGACTTACTACTGAGACTCCGGACACAGCTCTCGCTTTGGGCATACAGAGATTGGATGGCCCTGAGTAATGACCCTCTTAGGCCATACGCCTGCTGCACTTCCCACAATATCTCCTGGGGAACCTAGTCATAAGCCTTCTCCATATAAAAAAAATATTCTGACATGTTTTGGATTTGTTTTTTTCATCTTCAGAAGTATTTGATTTGCTATAACTGTTATAACATATCCTCTCTGAACACAGACAATTCTCACAATATTTTTTGTCAATAGCGAGCCAACTCCCTAACTAGTATGATATTGCTTTGCAATGATAAAAAAGGGGCGGCATGGCTCAGTGGGTAGAGGGTTTGTCTGGCAATAATAAGGTTGCAAGTTCGAGTCCCGCACCTGCAAAGAAGCTTCTCAAATGTCCTTGAACAAGACACTGTTCCCCTAATTGCTCTGCCTTGTGACGGACTGGTGACCTTCTAAGGGTGTATTCCTACCTTTTGCCCAATGAGGACTGAGATGAGGTACATTTCCCCCGCAACACAACTTCAGATAAACAGTTGATAATGGATGGATAGATGAATGATTCAAGAACAGACCAACTTACATACTGATTGATGAAAGCAATTAATTGGCTGTCCAATCAAATCAAAGTATCAGATAATGCTATTTATCATCAGAAACTGATTGGTTTTCTGATACGATTTAACCATGCTGACAACTAGGAGGAGAATTTCTCAAGGGGCTTTTGTCACATTTTCATTCCAGCAGCAGTTGAAACATTGAATTTATAAACCTTCTATTAAAGAATGAGAAATTTGAAAACCTGAATTTCATTTGGCTGGATATTTACTTAAAAGAATGTAGCATCAAGTCAGCTTTATTTACAAACCCCTGTAAAACACATAGATGATTGTGTTGCCAAAAGAGAGGAAAAGAATAAACTAAAATGACAGAAATGGATAGTAAAGAGAATATCAGAACCTTGAAATATTCATAGAAAGATAAAGTGGAACACAATAAGGGTTAGATAGTAACCAATATGTACAGGTGGATAAGGGGTGTTCTCAAAGGAGTTGAACTTTGTTCTCATACCTTTCCATGCATGAGGAGCCGAATGGTAAGAGTCACGTTCAGTCCGCCTTCTGACTGGACTTTAATGGGTTCCATGTTGGGATGTGAAGGAAGGGCTGTGGTATTGTTAGAGAAGAGATGAAGAGACAATGTCAATTTGATGGTAGAATCAGCCACCGGTGTTCCAGCATATAAAAACAAAGCAAAACACACCATCACCATCCATGTCAGGTTACACAGCAGAAACTTTTATTTAATTTTGGTCTCATATTAAAATCTCTTTCTCTAGACTTTCCATAAAGATTAGACCAGTGGCTTGCTTGGTGAATATAGATTTCAGAATTTCAACAAAACTGCAACAAAACACAAGACATCTGTATCACAATGTAAACTATATTGTAAAAAAATGAATTCGGAAATGCTAAATCTCACAGGGAGTCATATTTCTTGTTACCAGCCTGGCTGCATGTAGATAAGGTCAAAGGAAGAAATAGATTTCTTGAAGATGTTTGACTAACATGTTGATCTGGAATATTTTCCTACATAACAATATACTAAAGCAGGTAGTGGACTATGCCCTGAAAAACTGTTTTGAACATCATATCAGTATTCTAAATAAATCCATTCAACCACACTATTTATTTCTTGTTAACCAAAGGACAAATATCATTAATGAAAGTGAACACACGGGTAGTGCTCGAGTCTGTTGTGGAATGGCACAAAATCTCTTTCTGTGTCACTAACGGTGTTTGGTCATTTTAATATTGTCTTAAGTCTTTCATACAATTTCTTTGCTCAAATTATACCCAAACACAATTTAAAATAATGATGACCGGTCCATTTTATAGACCTTGTAGTTTTTCACTAGGTTTTTATTAGGTATATTAGATTGTTATCATAACCCTTGAAATAATTCCCTGTAGGGATACAAGGTCTGCTTTCAAAGTCAAGTAGATAATAGCAAGTTGAATAAGAGATCAAGTTATTATTGTAGTTCAAATACTTTTGAGGTAAAGAATGCAAAATGCAATAGATCAATTAAATCACCTAATCCTGAATATTTCTGTTTGGATAAGCAGGGTCTGTCTATCACTTCAGTTTCAACCCAACCATGGGTTCCCTTCCTTCCTATGTCGTATCTACCACTGGTAAATTTGTAGTCAAGTCTCTCCAGTATTCTTGATTAGCAGCCTTCCTGATACATCCCCTAATGTTCCCTCTTGTCCACTCCTTGATGTCTGTATCTATATTACGTGTGGTCATCTCCACTGTCTTCTTCCTCTGTTAGTGTCATCTGCAGCTTTTCACATTCCCTGTTTACTATGGTATTTTTAAGTGATCTACCATTTTCTTTTACTCGAGTTAGGACTTCTTAATTTGTCACATGAGTGGTTATGGAACTTTGATTTTTTTTCGATACATCAACATCTGAAAAACTTTTATTTTTCCCCAATTTTTAAGTAAGTGTCCAGATTTCGCTTGCATACAAGAATGTTGATGAAACATAACATCTTATCATTCTCTTCCTTTTTTCAATTTTAAGGCTTTTTGTCATGAGAACAGCTCTCGCATTTCTAAAGATTTTTTTTTTCATTTCAATTATTTTCCTGTTCTCGGTTGAGGTAGAACTGTTTTTCAGTAAAATGCAAACCAGTTTTTCAGTAAAAGCCGCACACCAATTCTGAGAAATATAATTAAATTTTAAAACAACCACACAGAAGGAAGCCAACTACAAAGTATTTTGGAGTAAAACTATGCTAGTGTTTCACAAAAGAGGTGAATTAGTTCAACTGGATCAGAAGTTTATTTGGGAACGTTTTGTCACTCACCAGGTGAGTGATAAAAGGCTAGTGGCCACTCTTTCAAGGATGATGATGTTCACATCCTTGATAGGGAGGAACGCTGGTTTAAAAGGGGGGTGAAGGAGGCCATGTATGTTAAGAGGGAACGACCGTCTTTGAATAGGGGTGGTGGCCTGAGAGTACATCTGTCGGCGTCTTACAATGCCGTGATTATAAATATTCCCCAATCCTTTGTGAATGGTGCTCATTGTCACTGAATGTGCAGTTGATCACCCAACTCTCATATGAACCCAACCTATTGTTGTGTGGCATCAAGGTACCGTTTATAAGGGGGGAATTTTTGTTTTCAGCTCAGACTGAAGAAGTCACCTGGTGAGTGACAAACTTTTCCAAATAAACTTCTGATCCAGTTGAACTGATTCACCTCTTTTTTGAGATTTCCATACCTGGATTATTGAGCATGCATCAATACATATGCCAGTGTTTCTGTGTCAGAATGGATGGAAAGAGTCATTAAGTTATTGATTATAACTAAACTGAAACTTAACCAACAAAGTTCACCATGTAGTATATGCCTTGGTTGAAGTATTGTTTTTTTCTAATAGATTGAAATGATTTGCATACTTTTCTTTGTCCAGGCAACTGGTGACAGATTATGACTTTTCCATTGGTTCATCTGGAAAACATACATGTGTGGATCTGTGTTGTTTGACACGTGTTTCAGCCATTATTTTCTGGGTAAATGTCGTTTTTTATGAACTTTTTTGTTTTGAAACCAAAAAAAGTAACTCAGGTACCTCTTAACAACAAAGGGTCGGGGTTAATCTCATTCATTCATTCATTTCATCTGGATACTGTATCTCTTGAAAGAAATGTTCCATCACTCATACAGCTGAGATCTTCAGTCTAAGCAAACTGTAGGTATCCATCCTCACCCTAATAAACAATGTGATTGCATAGCAACTAAACCTAATAATAGTTTCATATACAAGTTGGCCATTAACTGGAATTTCAATGATAACGTGTCCAAAAAGTAAAGGATTTGGGAGCAGTTGCAATCACAGCATGATAATCAATCAATCAAACAAACAAACAAGTATAAAAAGCAATAATGGATTCATAGGTGATCAGCACTCAGAGATACTACACAGGTGGTAATCAGATATTACAGTGATTGCAAGTTTCTGCACGTGGTTTTTGTGTGTGTTATTCATTAAGAGGTCTTATGGCCTGAGTAAATAAGCTGTTCATCTCCTCCTTGAGGGCAGCAGGGAGAACAGGCTATTGTGTGGATGTGCTGAATCTTTACTGACCTACAAGGACTTTCTGAGACACCGCTGATAGTACCTACAGCTCCTGCATACTGGGCAGCTCATATCTAGTGATGTGTTGAGCTGTGTGTACAACCCTAACCCGGGCATTGTGGTCCTTGCTGGTATAGCTGCTGTACCAGGTGGTGAAGCAGCCTTTCAGCTGGTTCTCTCTGGTGCCTCTGTACAAGCCCCTCAGGATTTGAGGCCTCAGGCCAAATTTATTTTGATTCCCGAGGCCATACAGATGTTGTTGGGCCTATTTAAAAAAAGAGGTGGTGTGGTTAGTCCATGTTAGGTCTTTGTTGATGTTAACCCCCCAGATATTTGAAATTGTCCACTCTCTCCACCACTGTGCTGTTGATGGTGACTGAGAGATAACTGCCCCCTCCTCCTGAAATCCACAATAGCCTCCTTGGTCTTGGTGATGTTCAGTGAGAGGTGGTTGTCCTGGCACTACTTTCCAGGTTGGTAGCCTCTTCCCTGTAGACTGTCTTGTTGCCGAGGGAGATCAAGGCTACGACTGCTGTCATCTCCAAACTTCAGAGGGATCACAAGTGGGGGCTCAGTATACAGCCCTGTGGCACTCCCATAGTGAGAGTCAGTGTCTCTGTAGGTGGTATGTAGGATGTAG
>OMLC01035654.1:0-50278 GCA_900302585.1 Regalecus glesne
TTCTCATTGGTATTTTGTTCTCTTATCATTCCTCTCAAATTACCATGAATATGTTCATCTTATTCAACAGATTATAACATTTAAAATGAGCAAACATAAAAAAACTGCTTTTAAAAAAACATGAAACCCAGAACAGAACAGAAAAGTAAGTAACATGTCATGTTGGATGTAAAACTTATGATTAGCATGTATGAGTGGATGGATGGAGGATTTGTCTGCTGGGTTTATCCACCTAGCACATGGATGGAGTGAGAGAATCAGGAGATTCAAATTCAGACGCAGTCTCCAGTCCAGTAATTCCTTGATTCTCTCTCTCTCTCTTTGTTTCTCCTGAGATGTAAAGGGGACACCGTGTGTTTAAAGGGGATGTTCAGTGTCACCACAGTAGTTGATCTGAGTCCTGGAATGAGTTCACTGCTTTAAGGAACACATCCACCCAGCCAAAGCTTTTTACTGACACCAACCCCAGAGAGATGAACATCCATCTACGGATGTGTATGTAAGAGTGAGTGTCAGTGTACCCATCAACGAGGGATGGAATACATGGCTGTTTTCAGAGTGTGTGTATATGTACCCAGGGCCAAAATCTTCAACATCACCCATCAGAGAGTTGCACCGGTGGAGGCGTAGTCTCCATCTCTGTCGTGGATGAGATGTCAGGGCTGATGGCGATGTCACCCGTCGGATGGTTGGCGATCTGCTGCAGGAGATCCTCTGATTGAAGCAGATGGTTTGTCCACTCTTGACACATCTCGTCCATACCAGGCCCGTCCCCTCCATACTCAGGAGGGAGGAGGGATGGCGAGAAGAAATCGGTCAGGGTGTCGCAGAAATCAGCACCATGCATATGAATCTGTAGAGGTAGGAAAGGAATGTGTGTATTGTTTTCTCTACAAGAGATAGCGGTGCATCCGTACATCCATTATCTATGTATGTTTGATCCAATTCAAGGATGTTGTGGACTGAAGTCTGTCCCAGCATGCACTGGGCAGAAGGCAGAGACACTGTGGATATGCTACCAGTCAGTCCATCAAGGGCCCAAACACAGTCATTCACATACCATTCACACCTATGGGCAATCTAAAGTATTTTTTACACAGAAATCCCATAATAATGCTGTAATAAAGACCCGTCCATCCATCCATCCATCATCAACTGCTTATCTGAAGTCAGGTTGTGGAGTCACGCTGGAGCAGAGGACAGATTTCATCATATGTATGTGCAATGACAAATGAACAACATTTCTTCTTCTTCTTCTTCTGTAGGTGACTGATGGAGGACTTACCCTCTGCTTGATCTTGTCTGGCAGAAAGGGGCGGATCATGGCAAAGACAGGGCGGAAGAACATGGGCTCGTTGATTAGATGAATGCCCCTCACCTTCAATGGGAACGAGTCCTGCAGAAGAAAAAACGAACTGATCAAGTTCCCTTTACACTGATGGGCTCATTTCTACCCATGGTTGCTATATTCACACCAACTGCCAGTCACCCTGGGTAATATGAAACTCATGCTTACTGTAAGTACAGAGGATATCTTCCTTGCGAGGGAAGGGTTAATTTGCATGGCGTGACTAAAGCTCCACCCCTTTAGGTCAAATATTGCCTTCAGGCCCCGCCTCTGGGTCTCTGTTTCCATGGAAATGAGCTCTGATGTCATCAGGCTAACACTGAACACCTGAAAAACGGACCAGTCCTTAGGAACCCACTGTCCTGTAGAGACAGACAGACAGACAGAATGACAGACAGACAGACAGAATGACAGAGAGGTCAAACAAATATGGGAATGTGTATGCTGATGCAAGCATCATTACATAATCACCACACTATTTGGCCCACCAACACTCCTGCCCACCAGGTTGACAATCCTGAACAGCTGTTACCAGAGCATGGAGTCACACACCATCCACTTCAGCACCAGTTTCCTTCTACAGGCTGAACAGGCTACGAAACAGCTGATGCATCCCTACACATATACTGTGCGGAATATTGTGTATATATATTGTATGGCTTCATTGTGTACATAGTCTATGTAGGTTTGTAGTGCTGTCTATCTTTTCTTCAGGATGGTGTGTCCTTGTGTCAAAGGGACATAAAGACACATGGATGGCAGAGGAGAGAGGAGAGGACCACAGGATAAGAATTTGGTTGTATTCCAAACAGACTTGACAATAAAGCTGAACCAGAGACTCGGGGCCCTTTGCTTATGTGCTCTTGGCTGGCGGCCGAAGGTTTCGGTAAAGTCTGATCATAGTTGCCCATAATCAGCAGCCGCACTCCTTGGAGAAGATTGTGCCCTTTAATGATAAGTGAGTAAATATGTACAGAGCCTTGAATGGTCTAAGGCTGGGAAATGGGCACCGCTTCCCTGTTGTGACATCCCAATGCTTCACCCAGGATGCCATTTATTTTAACTACGACACGCTATTTTAGGAAACACACACTTACCGATCCTGTACACCAGCACCCTGCTCCCACTATGATCCCTTTCGCGGAGGACAGCATGGTAGCAGTTGTTGAGAAGGCCCAGGACTGAACTAGGAGACAGACAGCTGCTGATCTCTGGACACAGCCTACGCCATTGCTGGTAGTTCAAGAACAGCTGGGGAAGAAGATGAAGACTTGCTGAGGGGACATACTAAAAAACGTCTAGTAATGTCTAGTAATCAGAGACTGGTGGTTTGATTCCTGACCCCTGCAGAATCATACAATAGGATGGGTTAAATGCAGAGGACAGATTTCATTGTAGGAATACAATGTCCAGATCAAGTGGATTCCTTCCTTCCTTCCTTCACAGTGTCAGGAGGGCATCAGGAAAGCCACGACACACCCGGGACACCATGTGTCTCAGCTCCTCCCATCAGGGTGGCGCTGAGACCAATTCGCACACACACAGACTGAACATCAGCTTCTTTCCCAAAGCAGTCGCCTCAGACTGAGACGTGGGGCTCTGCCACTATCAGCTTGTCCATCCAGTCCATCACCTTCACTGCATTTCTTCTGACCGTTTCACACCTCATGGGTTGTATACAGTACTTAATCAGTATCTGTACTTTATATATTTATATTTTGCCTTCATTGTTTAGTCTGTACTTGTTCATTTCTGATATTTCACATTTCTTATCTCGTCTGTCTTTCTATTCTCTGTGTGCACCACTTGAGGTGGTCACAACTGCAGAGTTGTCATGCTTTGACAATGACAATAAAGTTCTTGAAGGTTGAAATAATGATTACAGATCAGATATTTATTTGCTCAATAATCCATGTACTCAAAAAAAAATCGAAATAATTTCAGTCAGTTCATCTGGAGCTGGAGTGGATGAAGACGTTCAGACGGATGCTGAAACGTCCTGCTATATTTTGAGTTTAGGTCCAGATGATCTGATTCAAACTCTTGTTATATCACTTACACTCATTCCTGCATTGGGTCAGTGCACAATAAGGAACATTCAGAATGCAACTACGACAGATTTAGCCAACAAGCTAATTTTCATCAGCTGTCCCAAGCAGTTAGAGGTTCAAGAACCACCAATGACTAGACAATTATTGGACGACTGCCCTGCCTTCTCAGGTAAATGAGGTGAATCAATAGAACAGAAATAAAACTTTGATTCAGAGAAGGATCAAAAGGCAGAATGTCATCCGTGACCGTTTCCCCTGGAAAACAACAAGCACACTTCATCATGAAGCTGTCGTAAAGCCAACACCCCTCTGGACCTGCTTGTCCAGGCCAGTCCAGTAGAGTCCAGCTTGGCTCAGGCTGCAGGTTAAATGGCTGCACATGGACCCATATGACACAGCGACTCCAGCCCAGCTCGAACAAACAGCCTGGCTGCTCTGCTCAGGGGAGTCCACACGGTGCGGAGGTAGAAGACACTCAAAACCAACACCTTCACCCCCCCGGCAGAACAAAAGCTTGGTCCTGAGGAGCCAACACGCACCTTTAACGCCAGGTCCACGTCAAAGTCCCTGGCTCGGAGGAACCGCACCAGAAATCCGTCTGAGAAGCACTCTGAGCGGACCGGGTCCGGCTCGGAGTCCACTCGGTGTCTCAGTTTAGAGAAAAACGGCTTCAGCTCGTCTGCGTCGTCTGGCAACTCGTTCAGGTGTCCGGGAGCGTTCATGTCGGACCCGAGTCACACCAACAACCGCAGCCTGTGAAGGGGAAGGCGCCGGAGGGGTATTTATAGCCTCGGTCTTGCTCGGCGGTGGACTGGTGTATCGACACTTTTTGTACCGAGCGAAGAAATATGCGTCCGATAATCCGTAGGCCCGTGGTACTGCGCATGCGTCCAGCCGAAGTCAAGTTCAAGTTTACTCGTACAGCCAAAATATTATAAAAATTTAAAAAAATGGCCGTTACGCAGCATCCCACATTTATAGCCTCACACCGGACCGGGAGCAGCTTCCCCATAAAGTGGGCTAGGATAAATACGTTTCAGGTTTATGAACTTTATCTTTTAGATTTTAGAATATCATGACAAAGCACCATAGCTCTTCTTCTTTAAGTTCTTCTTTTTCTGAATCTGTGTGATTTTGGTACGGTCTATCATTTATGAAATCTTGTGGTTAATGAGAAATAAAAGTAGTCAGAAAATCAAAATATTTGTATTACATTAGTACAATATATAATGTAATAAGATGATGTTTCCACATTCACCTGAATGAACGTCTTCATCAACTCTGAAGTCAGCCCTGTGAGCAAGCCAACATCCTGACACAGAACCAAGCTGTAAATCGGAGTACCCTAATACAGGCAGCCAAATACCAAATGGATAAGAAACGTCTTTTCTTGCTCAGTAATCCAGGCAACCAGAACACCTTGAATCAGATCATCTGGACATAATTCTAAAAAGAGGATATTTGGGATTAGGATTAGGATTACAGGATAGGATTTCTAAAAAAAACAATGGTTCCCACCACAGATATATGGGAGACATTAATTGGGGGATGCCAAATTTGGCATCAGATGTGCAGGACACTGTAAGGCCAATGAGTGACCTGCACATGAGTGCACACAAACAAATAAAATGGTGAGAGACTCCCCTCTCCCCCAAACCAGGCCTACGGGGGTACGAGTGAATAGTGAACAGAATTAACATGCAGCCGACTTTGTAACCATACTGGATAACCAGCCATGGTGAGAACCACCAATTCACAGACACTGTGGACAAGCACTCATGGTGAAACGGGGCAGTCTTAAAGGGGTCTTTCCATGTACCAGAGCAGTGCTCTTCACTGCCACATATTTGTTAAGACAGTTGTTATCGTGTATCGGGCAGCAGTTTGCGGCTGCTCTGACTGTGTACTTCCCTTCACCAGCCAGAGGCTCCACTCAGATGGTGTTCTGGTGCTGCGGCAGAGGGAGAGAACAGACATGACAGAACTAAACTGCTATCCTGCACTGTTGTTTGTTCTGCTCTTTTGGATTTTCCTGTGAGAAGTGGTTGACGATGGATGGATGGACTAAGAATTTCTTGGTTAAAGCCAGATTTCAGGACCTGTTCCTATATTGTCCTCCCATTGTTGTAGATGAATGGAAGACTGTAGATGAATGGAAGTTTATTCATGTTGAGAACTCGGGGGGGTGTCCTAATGGTGATATAAAACTGGACTTCTCTCTCTCTCATATAGAGGACTCGGGGTTGTCTACTTCTTCATAGAGTACAAACATTGTAAATGTAAAACATGTAAAACATTTACAATGCTATCAAACTTCCTTCCCTGTGAATCAAAACTTGAGCCACGACATAAAGCTTTCTTTTTTATGTGACTATTTTTTGATCAGAGAGCTCAAGGCTCACAAAACCCACAGGGTTGAAGAGAGACGCTGCTTTATCTGGTCATTATATTGCTACGATGAAATGTGGCCTCCGCATTAAGCCCATCCCCAGTCCCGGGGAATAGTTAGGGGTTCTATGTCTTGCTTAAACACATTAGCACACTGTCTGAAGGAACCGGGGATTGAACCAGCAACTCTGCAAATACCGTACGACCAGGTCTACCCCCTGAGCCGTGGCTGCCCTATAGCCTTCCCATACCATCTGACAACCTATAATGAACCTCAAGCTCCAGTGAGGTGAAATGACACATACATGCCAATGTGATGCAAGAGCAGACACAGGACCAAGCCATTTGACTTTAACTTCCTTTTTACTGAAAAAAACAAAATAAAGTTGTAACAGGGAAGGGTTGGTGAGCCAGGCACCTACGTAGCATCACGTTGCTACTGTTCATACAACATGACAACATCCACAGCACAGTCACCGATTATACATAGCTTATAATCAATATATTAGTTATGATATACTGTGTTGATACCAGTCACCCTGGAGGGGTCACACCAAAGTTTGATCAGGGCCTGGGTCAGGAACACCATACGGGTTTGATCATCCATCCACCGGGTCGATCCTGTGTGGTGGTGTCTGCTTTGTTCTGCGCATGTCTAAACTGACCGCATGTCTCGTCCCACCCCCGGGAGGGGGGGGGGGGGGTTACTCATGGTACTCATGAAGACACACCAGTAGACTTGTGATGTGGGGAAACATTGGGGCTCATCTGAGGTGCTGTGGTTTGCTCCCATTAGGTTGCGATCTTATACATTTGAATTTTACATTGGGTCAAAATCGGGTTTCTCAAAATGGATCCAGTTGTATTGGTCGAGGAGTCAATTTTGTCTTTTTAAAAGAATCCGGTATGAACAGGGACACTCTTGGTGGTGTCCAACCCTAACCCCTAGGGTCAGCACCCCTGGTCTGAGAGGCATCGTGCACAGGAGGCTGCGACGTCTGTCCAGGGAGTAGCAGTAGTCGGAGAGGGGACAGGAGACACATGACCAGCGTCACAGTCCGGAGTTTGGAGTTCACGGTCCTTCAGATCCACAGAAAGCCTTCAGGTGATTCGTGGCATGCCGACGGGGACGTTTCAGATGTGGACAGTGAGAGGGAGGCGTGGACAGGACACATGCCGTCTCCTCACCTTCCTCCATCTTTTACACCTGAAACGTCCCGGATGTCCCACAAACACAGAGAACAGCAGACAGACTTTGAGCTCCTTTGACATTCCGCAGATGCTCCCGAGTCTCCCCGTGTCCCGCCTCCACGAGCACCTGAAGCCACGGCTCCCCTTTGACTGATGGCTAGGAATGAGGTGATGATCCAGTGATAAGCGAGGGATTGGGGTGTTCCACAGAGACGCATGAGCGGGACATGTGCGGACGTTCCCATAAAAACATGTGGAGAGTATTCAAAGTGCCAGCAGCTATATACAGTGAATTGTTCATCTGGATTGTGGAGTAGATGTCATCATCATCATCATCTGGAATGTAGAAAGATAACACAAGTGTGCAGAATAGACTGAAAGATTCACAACAAAAGGCCGTGACTGAGACAACAACATGTACAGAGAGGAACAGTCAACAGTGGAGGTGACAGCGATTACAAAGTGGTCTTTTTGTTTCGGGTGACTTGAGACGATTGTTTGAGCGAGGGGCGTGGTACCATAAGCAGCGGATGAGTGAGTGACCAACAGGAAATGGTGTCCTTTATTTATGGCTGCCTCGGTGTCTCTCTCGGGCTCTTAACCAGAGTCGGTTAGCCCTGGACTCTGCCGACCCGTTTGGACAGGTGGATTTGCGGTGCGTCCTTATTACAACAGGGCCCGACCCAATCTAGAACTACTCAGAACAGAGCTGCAGAACTGTGTCTTTGGTTGTGATGACAGTGGTTCTGAATTGACAGCAAGGTGTCTAAAAACCCTCAGGTGACACTGAGCAGGGGATGGCTGGGAGGAGAGATGAGGAGGAGGAGAAGAGAGAGGACACAGGAAGGGGTGGGAGATAGAATAAGACACATTCTCAGTCACCATGCTTGTGACTTGCATGCTGTTTGGTATGTTGTGTACTATCAACATCCGTATTCCCATCGGCAGACTAAAGCAGGCCTCTGGCTGTGGTCAGCGGTGGCAAATAAAACCTTTTCTTTACATTCTAGGAGTGAGTGTCCAGACAATACATTCATCAAAAATCGGGGACGACACAAAAAACCAGGGAGGAACTACAAGAAGGGCTGAAATGGGAGTAGAACCCGGATGCCAGGCATCCTCTAAGCTCAGTGGGCTAAGGTGCGTATGTGCGCGCGACGTCCTGAGTTTAAATCTGACTCAACGTTTCTCAAACGCCTCTCCGATACCTCACAGCATCACACAAAGACATGAATGAGACTCGAACCTAAAACCCTGAGGAAAACAAATGAGTTTAAAAAAAAAAAGACAAGCAAAACCTCGTCCCTGACCCAATACCCTGAATAAAAAAGTAGAAAAACAGCTTTTCGGATGGAATGATTGTTTCAGTTTGCGACAGGAAAGTGACATACGCTCTGCCAGTCACGCCAGGCGAGTGGTGAGTGGAGAGAGGGGGAACCCGTGTGGCGTGCGTTTCCTCTCGCTCGGCTGTGTGTGACCCTGAGTTTCAGCGACAAGAGGTGGACCTCAGGAAAACTGAGACGTGCTGCTTACAGATCACACAAAGACAGACAAATTAACAGCGTTCAGAAAACTACAAACATCCTATCTAAGCACCGCCACCACCGGAGCCCTCGTTCTGACACACAATAAGATAAGATAAGATATTCCTTTATTAGTCCCACTGGGGGAAATGACTGACCGGACACAACCCGAGACTGTGGCCAGGCCACTTGCTTCATGGCTTTATCCTAGACAGGTTATCGATATCCGACGCAGGACAGACAGAGGTCACGGAGGGCTGCAGGAAGACAGTAGCTGTTCCTGAAAGCTCCTATTTCAACAGTCTTTCCACTCTTACAGAGCGAGGAGCCACCAGCCCACCTAAAAACACATCAATGCTGGCTTCTGTGGAGAACTTCAGGTGTTCTACAGGATGTCCTGGGGACTAAAGTCGATGGTTCATTTTGGGGAAACAAATCTGCAGTAGAAGGGTGAGCCCCATGTGGCTCCTAAAGCTCCACATTCTGCAGTAACCGGTAGGAAATCGCAGGTTTGCTCCATATCTCCCTACTGTACAAGCTGGGCTATGAATCCAATAAGAAATTCTCCGCTGCCACTCTTTACGGTCCCAAAGGTGTAGAATCTTGATTTGGCCTTTTGCTAGATATTGCTATACATGCAGAGATGACATGAAGAGGTAAGAATACATCTGTCCATCCCTGCTCTCGGGGTCCCATCCATATCACCTATCTTAAGACCCTCCTTGAACCAAACACAAATCTGTTTTCTAGTCTTGCCAACATGATGTAATTTGTGCCGAATGCCAGAGTGACTGCCTCCACTGCTAATACAATGCAAAGCTTCTCAAAGCTGGACATGGTGAAATGTGACCAGATGTTCAGCGAGACAGGAGGTGACATTTTAAGATTCTTCTCATATGTGCCCAGTGTGGACCGAGACAGGATGGGATCCGGTCTTAAAAGTAGATTTTAATATAACGGGGGTCCATTCTAATAGGATTAGTTCCCACTTTGTGGGGGTGGACTCAGACTTAGAAGGAGCTCGGGGGATAAAGGCTGGATGCCCTTCCTGATGCCCCGTGGTGGGTTTGATCCCACAACATTTGGCTCAAGAGTTCCCCAAGTGTGCGCTCAACCACTGAACTACCGTGGCCCCTCTGCAGAAGAATAAAGGTGCACATGAAATAAACTAGAGAGCAATGCTGGGGCCTGGAGAATGTGATTTCAACCTAGACTTCATTAAAACACTGAGAAAAACATGGAGCAATACTCCACCCATCACTTCAGTATCGAGAAGCTTACCGCTTTGCTCAACTTCAACAGTCCAACAGGGCACCTATCAAGGTTTCTTTTTTTTTTTCAAAAACAGGAAGCTCACAGTACAGTGAGAAATGTCTTAATACATTCCAGTAACAAGTCATAAACCATACTTTGAGCAGGGCGGTAAGCTTCCCAGTACAACACACAAACAATGTCTTTGTCTGCATGATCTAAATGATGCCCGGCATCATTTAGATCATGCATGACGTGAGGGTTGAAAATCAGCAAACCTTTCAGTTCAACTGGGCTGGGAAGTGGATCATAGTGGAGTACGATTATGAAACATGTTTGGCAGGAGGAGGCAGTCATTTCATAAGATATAAAGTGCATTAAACAAATAAATTAATATCTAGTTGGATGTTGGCTCAATGGATTTGCATAAATTCTGCAATTCGCGCTACATAGGCTGGTGTCCTGTTTATCATCAATACATAAAGTCTCATGTCAGGTAGACCCAAAAGCAACGGGCTCCCCACTGATGGACAGCTTACTATTTAAGAGACTGATGTTGATGTATGGAAGGAACATCTCAGTGCTTACAGGAATGTTCTAGAGTTTTGGCAAATTCCATAAAGAACATCTAATACAATTTACAAAACAAAAGCCCGAATGTTGGCGCTGCGGGCATATAAGCCTTCATCTAGACCTGGCCAGGGAGGCTGCTTTAGCAAAGCCATGACAGCTAAACACATTAAAATCAAGGGTTACAGATGAACCTCATCATTAAAAAAGATAATTCTGAGTAACATACTATTGCTCACAGCTTGATAACTTGAGTCTCACTGGTTTGGGTTCAAGAAAACGTCTGAATCGCTTCTGTCAAGAGTTGTGGTTCTGAGCAATGGAGAAGAGGAAGGGAGAGGAGGGGGAAGGGTTGGGTAGAGCCTCGTGAAGGTTTTTAGAGACACGTTAGTTTCATATAAGTTCAATTTTGCCAACATGACAAGTTAACTCGGCCTCACTAGTATGGATAGAGAACAGGTAACACTTATAGAACAGACTGGAAAACAAAAATTGGTCCGTATGCAAAGGCCTGGAAAGAAAGTGCCCTAAAAACAGTAGCAACCCAAAAATGGAACTAGAACCTAATGCAGAGTCTATGGGGATGTCTTTTGACAAGTCAACTTAACATGAACAGCAGTGGTGCTACATAACAGGATGCATCACTTTGAGTGATGTGATCCAAAAAAATAGAAGCTCTGTCAAAGCTGATAACAGAGCTGTTAACACAGTAAAACTGTCACCATTCAGAAAAACACCCACTCCCACTGTAACCAACACCTCCTTTTCTGCCTTGTTTTTTAAAGCAACACGAGGATTTAAATTGACTGACAGGAATATCAGCTGAACAGAATGCCACTCATATCCATAATGGTGGTTTACGTCTCCCGACAGCTGTTCAGATATGTGCTGGTGAACTGGTGATTTGGTTTCTCATAACATGTAATGTTAGGAAATAGGCAGCAGATTTTTGTTATATCAGATCTTGGACAGATAGCCAAAGAAAAAAACTCAGTCTAAAGAAAAACAAAAAAATTGCTCAATTAGATGTGCAGAAATAACAAAGACTGAGTATTAAATGTACACATGCGCATGGAATCAAGATGACCTTTGCTTAAGAGATCTGGGACATTTGTTTTAGCCACTTGCATCCAAACTGTGTGTGTTAGGGGGAAACGATTTGAGACATACCAGCACATATCTTATAAGGGTTCCATAAACACCTGATCAGTGAGTTCTATACAGTTCTATACAGCAGAATTAAAAAGTAGGTCAACTGTATGTTCAAGCTGAGATTTTGAAGAGGAAACCCTTTTTTTAAAAACTGTGGGCCATAATAATGCCTAATATTAACAATAATAATGAATAAGGCTCGAGTCTGTTACTCAACATCAGGGGGTTTCGGCAATCATAAGTCATACATACATACATACATACATACATACATACATTCAACATAATTTGACCTTTCTGAAGAGAGAAAATTTCCTTTCACATGTGGTGGTGATGGGTTGCTACTGTGGAAAGACAAGACAGTTTCCTTTTTCTCCCAGAGAAGTTTTTATCAGTAATGAAGTGGAACTTCTTCCCAGCTCTGTAGCCTATAAGCTGATTTGATTGTTGTCACTCACGGTAAAAACTAAGGAACATATACTTTTAAACAATTAGAATATCTTATAATGATATTCTTTGAGTAGTTATCAAGAATAGTTTCCTGCAGGAAGTCACGTCCTTTGCTTTTTGGTCCTTCATATATTTACAACCATGCTAGTACGCAGTCAGTGCGTAGGTATTTTCTTGCTTTCTTCCCAGCAGTCAATGCAGAAAAAAAAGAGTGACTGGTGTTTAACTCCACGGTGCACGTCCGTGAACAAAATGATCTGAATTGTCCAGGTGCGAGTGTGTTCATATGATGATCGGCATCTTTTTTCCTCATTCTTCCACTATCTCTCTAAAGCATTCATGTCAGTCCGTTTGTCTCTAAAGCATGTAAGGTGCAATTAGGCAGCTTTGTGACGATCTGGCTAGGCAAGATGAAGAGGAACGAGGAAGGGCTGGGTATCTGATCTGCCAGTTGTATGACAGATAGGCATTGCCATTGGACATGTCTATCACAAGGCCTGGTCCACTCAGAAGTTTCTAAACCCGAGCTGCATCACTGTTAAACAGCCAAAAACTATGGTTTAGGTGAAAGAACCCAGGCTGAATCCCAGTACGTTGACAAGGAACAGGAGGTAACCTCTGAACCCTTTGTATAGTCTAGTGGAAAAAGGGTTTTAAGCTGACTTTGTGGTCCAGATAACAGTTTGTCCAGGAACCTAAACCAGCTCCTTGAGTTGGTAGGTTCCTATGGTAGGCTGTATATTCAACAACTTAACCCACGCATGATGGTGTATTGGGACTCTTGGTCCTGGGATTTGTGCCCATGTGGAGCTGCATTTGGAGAGGGAATAGTAAGAGGGGGTTCATTTTCAGAACAAGCACAATAGTCCATCCCAGTGAGAGTTGATAGGCTCTTGGCCTTCCTCTGGGCGATGGGGGGGATTAGGCAAGTGTCTTTTGTCTGGGTAAGCTAAAATAAAAATAAAAAATATTGCGGTGTTCAACTGAGTCTCTAAGAGGGTTTTATGCCCATGAAAGGGCTAATTTGGGTTGGAAAATTGGTATCAGAAAATGTAATCTAAACCGGACCTTGGATAAGAGTGGATGAGAGGGGGTTAGGTTTTTCTACTACTTAGATAACACCTAAGCCCACCACATGGTATCTTTGAGAATAGGAGTAGGGTAAGAGTTGAAATGGCCATCTTAGATGGCTTTATTGCCCATCAAGAGGAAGGGGAGGTTCCTCCTCTAAATTAGTTCTGGGACCACCAAAGGACTGTGGGTTGGAGACAGGGTAAGGTCGATCTTGTGAGTTCAAAACTCATCCTTGTTGTTTACTCAGAGTTCAACACCACACTCGCAGGGTTATTCCAATATTAGGAGGTAGAGTTCCCTCCTTTGAATAAATTCTGTACCCAGGCGAGGGGTGTGGCCTGATGTCAGGAATCGTCATCTGTGTCCTCTATCAGGACCTTGGTGTCACGGATCTTGGACCTGGATGAAGAGAAGAGAGAAGGGGCATACATAATCAGCTTCTAGCTTTTATGTAATCTGTTGATTTAGAAAACAATCAACAGCCTCATGTTTGCATATCGAGATCAGCTACCTAACCTAGCTCTCTGACATTATCCGGCTTGCCTATGGGCATGAGCTAGCCAACCATGCTAACTGACGCAGCAATCGTATACTATCTCAACAGTGTTAATCAATCAACCACCAAGAAATGCACTGACCACCAAATTATTCTTGGCCAGTTTGTTAAAATTTTAAGGGGAAGATATAATTTGCCATTTAGAGTAACATTAGTTTGTAAAATTTAAATGGCATGATTGTTCTCATATCAATCTAAGTGAAAGTAAAAACATTTATCAGTGGTGTACTTGGAAAAAGATAAAATACCACAAACCTGAGAATCCCATTGGCTCCACTGATTCTCAATTTAAACTTTACTGAAGTCCTTATCACCCATGACTGCTTGTG
Source organism: Regalecus glesne (assembly GCA_900302585.1). NCBI lineage: Eukaryota > Metazoa > Chordata > Actinopteri > Lampriformes > Regalecidae > Regalecus > Regalecus glesne. The sequence goes on from OMLC01035654.1 coordinate 13,884, forward strand.
GCAGCTGATTGGATGTTCAAGACAAATTCTAGCAGGGCATTCTTACATGATAAAATGGAAAAGAAATCTCAACCCCAACTCAATTTCTACATAAATTTATTTGAAATAAAATCCCCAAGACCTCATGAAAGTGAAATGCAGGTATGTTTATGTCCCAATTTTAAACGTACTGTGAGGCCACTCGGGGCCGGCGTAGACTCATGCTGTAGCTCCTCTTCCAGCTCTTCTTGCCTTGTCGGTTCCTAACTCCGTCCTCCTGGTCCATCATCTGCTCCAGCAGGGCTTGGTCATCTGCATTGAGGGGAGCCACGCTGATGTCTCTAACAGCCCTGAACTCACCACAGTTGTTCAGATGCTCGTTCTCCAAACGAAAGAAGTTCCACACAAAACGCCTGGAGGAGGAAAAGAGAGGATGCCTCGGTTTGCTTTGGTGACTTATTTATAGCAGAGGGGAAAAAATGTAAGAAAGAAGACGACTCAAAATCACTGGTAGAGGGTTGAGTGGGTGAGGGGGTGTAAGGGGAGATAGCCAGGGAGATCAGTGTGGTGAATGAGACCAAGGAAATGAAACAGACAAGGGGATGAGAAGAACAGAAAAGAGGGGAGAAGGAAGAGGAGTGGTGCTGAAACAGGTTGAGAGGAGGGAAAAGGGGAGGAAAGGATAACAGACATGTCATCATCAATATGAGATGTAGAAATAACACAAGATAAGAGATAACAGGATTCTTTAAGATTCTTAAACTTAAACGTGTGTGTGTGTGTATACCTGAAAACTTCCAATGGGGCCAGGATGGTAGCCAGTATATCAGAGATGCCTGGATAACTACCGATTCTGGTGAGGGAGACTGTCAGAGTCCAAGCGAAACGCAACAATACGTCTTCCACTATGGCACTGTAGTAATAGGCCTAGGAAAGAGGACAGAATAAGTGGTTTTGAGGGATAGTAGACAATCCATTTTCACTATTGACACGACACCTTTATATCATCAGCCACTTTTACATCTACACCAAGAGAAATACTGCCTATCAAGTATCACTTTTTGAGAGTGGGTGACTTTCATAGGTTTCACTTTATTGATCATTGGCTCTACCTAGCGTTGAGTTGCTAGAACTACAGGCAGCTCTAACCCGAGGTTAAATCTGGGGTCAAATTGTTAAGAGGATCAGGACCTGTTTTTACCTAAACAGATTCAAAGGACAGCTGTCTTCAGCATGTGGCTGTTGGTGGCAGGCGAAAACTTTGTGGAGGCTGGACTACAAAATAAAAGCTGTTATCCTCAAGTATAAATACCTTGTGTGGGTAGACAATCTCCTCTCTCAGAAAGGTATTCTCTCCAGCATTTCTGTCAAACAAGCCCCAGTCCATCTTTAGATCCCAGATCAGCGTATAACAGGAACTGATCCCTAAACAGCCAATGTACAAGTAGAAGAAGACATCGCTGTCTGCATGGGCTTTGGCTGGAATTGAGAGGCATGAAGGATAGTTAAGTCAGACTGATCAACAAACAGGGTTATATATAAAACAATGTCAGTGACAATGATGAGTGATGGTTGTGGTGTTGTAAGTCTGTCCATTTAGACTATAATATGTTTCAAGGCCTCACTTTAAACACCTATTGTGTGACAAAAAGTATATATTTGTCTGTGCCCCCCTGTTCATGGAGGCCTGGCTCTTTCTACCTGACTTAGAGCATGAGGTTATATTAGTGTGTCAGCACCCTACCTTTATGCGTGCTGTAGAGGGCGCCTAAGGTGACAACAAAGAAGGACGTGGAGTATTTCCCAGCATTGACGAGGTGAGGGAAGGCTCGTTTGGTGTCACGGTATCGTCTCAGACACTGGACGAATCGGAACCAAGCAGGAAGGCATTGGATCACTGCTCGTACGCCATAGGAGTAGGACAGGCACACATCTTTACCTGAGAAAGATGGCATAGAGAAATTAAATCATGTCATACGAATGGTTTTCTCGGAGCTCTAACCTAAGTACTCTAAAACCGGGAGTGAAAACAATTACCATGAAGGAGCAGATGCTTAGAGCATACGATGTAGAAAAGGGGAGGGAGTTTTCATCTGAAAAACCATACATTTTTGATACATCCATGTTTTTTAGCCCAATTCAGGCCATCCTTGAAGCTATAATCTGGTACAGCATATTGCACAGAATACTGACATAAGAAACTACACGTATCCTTAAAAACATAAACATAACATTTTTATATAAGAACAACAGACCAGTTGTCTATGAAATAAAGCTTTAATCTGGATTATAATGGGAGCATGACAAGGCTGTGTATAGAAACCTGATCCTACCCCGGTTATGAAATAAATAGGGAACGTTGAGGTGGAGGTGATTTATTTTAGTGGAGTGAGTGCCTATGAATTTAAATTGACATGGCTTTACCTTGACTTCTAATGAGTCCATCATGTTTGGGCCAGTCCAGCTCAAAGCTGTAAAAGCAAATCATATATTCCAGATCCATCAGCACTACCACCAGAGAATTCAACTGGTCAGCAAGCCAGAAGTCGGCAAACTCCACTCGATGGAACGGAGCAGTCACCACACGGAACTATGGGAGGGAGAACAGGGGATTCTGGGTAGTGAGGCTGTTTCCTTTAAAATGAACCAAGGTAACATGGTGGCCAGTGCAGTTTAACTAAGCTTATTCAACAACATAATTGAAAACATTCCTAACAAATAAAAAGCATTTGCCAGGGATAAATAAAGTCTTGGACTTGTTTCCATCGTTGTCCTTGATGAAACAAGATGAGAACAGTAAAAGTACAACTAGGACATCAGTCCTCAGCATTTAAGTCCAGCATTGACAAAAGGGTGGTTGGTTACTTTTATTTTGAACTGAAGGTGTCTGTTCATTCAGCATAATGAATTTCATATGCTACACTGTATGATTCATCTATTGTTGATTAACGTAGTGGGGTTACCAGGAGCTTTAATAGCCAGAAACGTGACTTGTAGTAACAGGTCTTGAACGGGTTGATGAGGAAGAGGAGGAAGAAACCATACAGAGCCAGAGGGTTGGCCTGCATTGGCACCAGGATACTGTCACAAAACAGGCAGCACAGCAGGCTGACACACCACAATACTCCCAACAGGCCAGCAATCTGTACAGACAGTAGCATAAAGATATAAGCCTTTATCTTGTGCAGTCATAACATATGAAAATGCATGCATGTTGGGAGTGTATTTAACTCTCGAGATAAGATGATCTCAGAATTTCATTTAAATTCCACTATTAAAGCAGCTTCTATATTTAGCTCAACCACCATAAACCCTAATGAGCAGGTATGCCACAGAATGCTTCATTTTGCTTCCAAGTATCCAAAATCCATAAAATTGGACAGAGCCATTTGGTACATCGATAAATTGTGTTCATGGATCTCATCACACACCTCGAACAGATGCTGGTGAGATAAATTGTTCCTGGGATTGAGTTCAAATATGAGTACATGATTGACTCCTGCCTGTCTCCAACCATAGGTGTTGATACCTGCACACAGAACATAAGGACAACTGAAACAGCCTTACACCATCAGTGAAAACGTTAAAGATGAAGCTTGAGTATAATTTAAATATATTTTTAGTGTCTATTGAGCAATTTATAAGGCCTACTTGTAAATTTTAATTTTGAACTTTAAACAAGCCACATTTTGTCAGTATATACTAAAATAACATTTCCCTATCACTGTCATAAGTCTACTACAAGTGTTCCACTAAACATATGAATACCGTACAGAAGTCCTACAATATGTAGATGTTACCTTTATTTTGATTGTTGGTTCTTGCTTTTTTGCACTCCAGAGATGATACCCATCACTCCCTATTATACCCATCTCCCTGTTTATAGTTTTCATTAATATATTTGCAAATTAAATCTCTATTTACATTAACAAAGGGCATATAGGTTTTAATCATCTTAGATAGTTGTGGTATTTTCAACTTTAAAATGATGTGCTCATGTCTGCGTCTTTATGATGAGCTTACCACCAACACACATTCCTCGTATGTCCAAAGTTGTTTGGCTGTCAATAAGAACTTGAATGTAATATCAGAGAAAACGTTTGCTAGTATATATGTCAGTGAGTGTCCAGGTGATGGGGTATGAGCACGCACCCAAAAGGAAGAGGAACTCTATTAGTAGGAATCCTCCTCTGTAAATCCTGACCATAGGCCAAACATTTGCATCACGGATCATCACCGCTCCTAAAGACATAGGAAAAGATAGCAAAAGATGAAGAAAGAAAATGAGAGGGAAAAAATTGAAGACAACAAGAAAGAAGAATAGAGCACAATAAAAAAGTGGAGAAAATGATGGAAGGAAAAAGCGAGAGGCTGGGTTTGAATGCTGCTGAATTTTACCTTTTTGTGTGGTCCTAATTATCTACGGACTGAATTTTATACAGCACCTTTCAAGTTGCAACAGCCATTCAAAGCATTTCATAATTAATTCACGTGTGGCTTTGGGATACACCACAGATTATAAAGTGTGTGTGTGTGTGTGTGTGTGTGTGTGTGTTTGCCTGTTTACCTGTAAGGATTACAGTGACCAAAAGAACAAGGAGCACCCCACAGTACAGCCCTACTCTAAAAGTTGTCCAAGCAGGAGCAGGCTACAATGACACAACAGATCATTAAATTCAGAAATTCAAGCATCAGAAATATACAATCAAAATTATTTCAAATAAAAATTATACTTCTGAGTCAACGTTACATACATAACTTTGACATTTCAGCAATCTTAAACATGGGAAACCAAACTTTCTAAAATAGTCTTACTTTGTCATGATAAAGGTTTTTAAGGACACAGACATGATTATTCAAGTGTGGGGCATCAGAGAGGGGGTTTTCTAACCTGTGCAGCCCCAAGTGGGGGTACCCTGAGCCTCTTCATGGCCCTCTGCCTGTCACCTCCCTCCAGCTCTGCTGTAACCAATGCCTGAGTGAGGGAGAGGGGAGAGAGAGACAAATGGAAAGGGGTACGGGCGAAGAAAGTTTTTGATGAACTGGTGCAGAGCTATAGTCACGGAAACAGTACCATGGACCCAAAGGTCTGGCTTGAGTCTGACATTACATGTTGGTCTGTTCGCATGAGTGAATACCATTGTCTATATGTATGTGGGTGCACGTGTGTGTCTGCCTCTAATCTTACTGCTGGTATGTAATAAACTACATGGTATGTGTTCTGGTGATTTGATTTCTGCTTTTGTGGAATGTAGGAAGCAAGGCTTTGCAGTATGTGTGTACCTCAGTCTCAGAGATAATTTGCGTGATTTTCTTGCAGGTATAGAATGGAGCCACTTCAACGTGGGCCACCCTCCAGTCTGCACCCCTAGATGTCTCCAAGATTTTATCATGCTTCTTCAGAATCTTCCTGAAACCTGTGAAGTTCAGGTTCTGCAGACAGTCCCAGAGAAGGGGTGAAAGAGAGAAACAGAGGGAATGATGACATGGGGAAAAGAAAAACAAATAGCATTAAACGGTATTGAAGGTTTATTTTAACTGCAAACCTGATTTGATAGTAGCATTTCTAGCAGAACACAATCTTCGACAGTGATGGAGAAGGCTTAAACTCTGAGGTCTCTATGAATACAAATTATAAATGCATGGAGCATCTGCCCACTCACTCTTCATTTCAGCAGGTAGTGGTACCCTAATCATACAGCAGCAAACCATGTGTTCAAACATGATATTCAAAACAAGCTACATGTTGCACCTTGAATCATATTGGTAAATAAGTAAGGCAGAGTCAAACAGCATATTCAAAATCTATCTTGTACTAAAAATGGCAGTTTTATAGACAAACTCCACTGAAATTGACCATACTGCAATCCAGCTTTGAAAATTATCTGCTTATCTTCACACTGAGATATATAATCCACAAAGCCATAAATGAGAACCATGCCCAGACTAAACGCAGTTGACCACATCAGACTCCCACAGCTCACTGGCAAAGTCCTATCAGAAGAGATGCTAGCAGATGTCAACACAGCTCTGCTCACTATCTCCACAATCAGCACACAGAAACGAATGAGCTTGTATTTCCCACTAAAACAGCAATGGTGGGTATACTTGTATACAAGATTACGAACACAAGTCATAGAAAGTACCCTCCATGGAGGAGAAGACTGTAGGTCAAGCTCAGCCTGGAGAGACATTAGCTGGCTAACAGAGGTTCAGAAAGAAGTGATGAAAGACAGGTCCTAGATGGAAAAACAGTACAGCAAGTTTCTCATAAGTGTTAAGCAGTCCCTAGAGACTGCTAAACAAAGACTCACAGCTTTGGCTGTCAGGCTGATGAGATACACCAGAGAACCTGTGGCTAAGAGATGGCCTGTTCTATCTCCAAGAGAACCATCAGAGCATACTCTCAGCTTCATGGAAACTATGGCAAAGGAGCAGACCCACTCAGAAGTGAAACTGAGTGGTACTGGAAAGATGTATGGGAGAAGGGGGCATCACACAATGATGCTCAGTGGGTGGTGAACCTAAGGGCAGACCACAGTAACCTCCCAGAATGAGACCCAGTCATTTTCACAAAAGCAGACTTCTTACAGCAATTCTAAAGCATAAAGAGCTGGACAACACTGGGACCACTGGTCAAACTTTTTTTTTTGTGCTGATTTCCATTGAACTGGAAAAATTTTAATAGGCTTTTAGTTGGAGGAGCAGCACCAATGTAAGGGCTTCATGGAGATTTTGAACTGCACTCCTGTCAATCCACCTGGCGAATGTTAGCTCTCTGGCCAGCAAGAGAAATGAACTGGTCCTCTTCGACAGATTAACCATGGTCTTTTCCAGATCTGCCATCCTGTACCACACTGAAACCTGGCTTGGTGAGTATGTATCTCCAACAGTGACCCACACAGCCTACAGGGAGGAGGTCAACGCCCTGGGAAGGTGGTGCTAAGACAACCACCTCTCACTGAACATCTCCAAGACAAAGGAGGTCATTGAAGATTACAGGAGTCAAATTGACTTAATATGTATGCTATCCATTGTGCCCTCTCCCCAACTAGATGTTAAAAGAAATCATTTAAATCATTGGATATTATATATAGCATATACAACTGTAGGCCCTGATATAATTTGATTCATTCATTAGCCAAAAGTACATTTACATTTTAACAAATGGCCAGATTTACATGCCTCCTTTACATTATTATGAAATGAATAAACGAGGGTCTCTTTGACTGTTGGTCAGACAACACTTTGGACTCTGAAAACTTAAGAAGTGCATTCATTGGTATTTTTGATCTTTAACAGACTAAATGATTAATCTATGATGGAAATAGTCATTAGTTGCAGCTGTATACCTGATAATTCTGCAACAGTATCAAGCTGAGGTAGAACTCGGAGAAAGCCAGCTGCAGATCCTTTATGTTTCTGTGTTTGCATCTCTCCTGCTGAGACAGAGCAAAGACCGTTTTCCTCCTCCTTAGGCCCCGTGCGTGGGCGGAGCTCTCTCTCTGGGCATCCAATGAGGATTGCAGCTCATTTTGCAGTGTGGCAAAGCGGCGCTGGGCCTCGGCAAGTTTTTCTGGAGGGAAGAAGACATTAGACCCATAAGAAAAATACAGATAAAAAGATCTCTGAATCAAACAGATGACTAATGGCGATGTAATATTGATGCTTGTGTAATCACTTCAGTGGATCGTGTTTCTGTGTTTGTATTTGTTGCTGTATCAAGAGTATTTAGTAGTAGCCATTACCAGAATAGAAAGTGTTGATTTTGGCCAGCTCCTTTTCACATGTCTGGAAGAAATTCTCCTCAAACTTGGCATAGTACCTCTTAACAGTATCTTCATCTGTGACTGCAGGAGAAGAGGAGGTGCTAGATTAGAGACACTTCAATACCCAGACCAAGTAAGGCAATTTCTAACACAACCCCAGTCAAAATTAATCAGAAACCATCACATTGATATATCATTGCAGAATAGATGCGTAGTGAAGAGGTTGGAGAAGAGTAACAGGGGAAAGTATGAATGTAAGTGAACAATGTTTAATGTTCCTCTTCTTTAAGTCACAAACATTAACCTTTCCATCCCTGTGTGTTACTGCACCCTACTCTTTCACTGTCTTTCTCTGACCAGCAGATGGAGGAGCAAGACAGAGCAGTAGCAGGCAGGTCCTGGTTCCTCAATTTAGCTCTGTGCATTCACTGATTCTTCCACCCCGGACGATAGTTAAAAGCGTTATTACACAAACTTCTCTGAAAGCCAAGAAACACCGGTTTCTTTAATGGCCAAAGATGAATAAAACTGAACAGATACTCAAATATCATCAGTTTTACATGAGCTTGATTCAGTTTTCTACCAAGTATGGGTGGGCTGGTATGATGAATCTACTTTATGTCTATATGGGGCAGCATAGCTCAGGAGGTAGGGCGGCCTTCTAGTAATCAGAAGATTGGTGGTTTAATCCCCAGCCCCTGCAAAAAGTGTATCCCTAAAGCAAGACTCTGAACCCCTAACTGCTCAAACACCACAATGGAATGGTAGTGTTCCCCGCCATTCACCCAATGAGCCCTGAGATAGGCTCCAGCGTGACTCCACGACCTGACTTTGGATAAGTGGTTGACGATGGATGGATGGATGTTTATATATTCAAGTATATGGCATATCTAAGGTCTAAAACCTCCCTGGATAGAGGCTAGAATAAGTGGAACAAGAGGTATAATTAATGAATTGTGTGGCAGAATATAAAATCTACATTACTTGTGTTCCTCAGAATCAGTGCTATAGGCAGATTATAACTAGGCCTACCCATGTTGTTGGTTTTAGTAATACATACCACCCACCGTTCACTTCAGTGCTATCTGCATGGCTGCTTTGATTTACATAGCCACAAGAGGGCCTTTTGGCCATGTGACAAACAGGCAGCGCATGCAGCAACAGAAAGACATGTTTATGGCCGAGTTTATAACAGTGGATCTTGCATAGGCTGGTCAGTGCAGTATTATAAAGTATACTTGTGTGAAGATTCGATCATCTCTCTTCTGATAAAATGTGCACTTTAAAAAGTAGAGGCAGTGATTTTACAATTTTTCAGTACCAATAGCCTTTTCCAGTTGGTTAATAAACACAAAGGAAAACCGATACAAAAGTGTCTTAGAATAGTAAGATGTTGGGACACTGCAAGCCTCCAGAGTAACCTCAGTGCTCCTTGCCACAGCTTTTACAAGTCTCTGAGCTCTACTGGAGGGATGTAGCACCATTCTTCCTTATTTGGTGTTTTGATGATGATGGTGGTGAAGAGTGCCGTCTGACCCATCAGTAAGAAAACCTCCCATAGGTGTTCATTTGGGTTGAGATCTTGTGACTGGGAAGGCCATAGCATATCTTTACATCATTTTCATCATCATCAAACTATTCAGTGACCCCCTCAGGCTCTGTGGATGGGGGGAGGGGGGGTTTGAATTGTTATCCTGGAAGAAATCACTCCAATCAAGATATATATTTTTTAAACATAGGATCCCACGGTGGCTCAGTGGTGGAGCGCACATATCAGAAAATGACGAGCCAGATGCCCTGGGTTCAATCTTACTGTGTGTCATTAAGGAGGGGATCTGGCCTCAATCCCCCATGTTCCATCTAGGTTGATGTCCAAAGCAACATGGGACTAATCGGGACACATAAAATGTTCCTGAGATAAAAGTGATCACTCTGAATAACTTTGTATTAATTTGTAGTGATCTTTCCTTCTGAGGGGATAAGTGGATTCAAACCATGTCAGGAAAATGCTCCCTCCAGTACACCAGAACACCAGACCCCCTCACTGCAGGGGTTCAGGTTTTCCTTTACTTTGTCAACCATCTGTATATACACTATCATAATATAGACTGAGCCTCATTATATCGATACAAACCAATAGAAACAAACCAAATGCAAATTCTTAATTTCAAAATTAAATCAGTCAATTAATAAGTTAAGGAAACTGACTGGATACAGACTTATTTTGTTTTTCCCAATTTTTCTGGGGGTTTCAAAAAGTAACTCACCCTGATCAGAGTATGATCTGAATAAAACCTGCCAATCTTTAAACATGGTCACGTACATCATTATTTTCCTTGTGGCTGAGAAAAGAAATGAGTGATAACAGAGACAGACAAGGCATGGCAGGTGACTTGGAGTCAGTGTGTAGACTCCATGATTCACCTGGTTTCAGACCTTGGTTTTAGAGAACACACCAAATTAACTCTATTGGATTGTCTGACACATGCATCCACACTTTGGCACACATGTACCGAGGCATATGCACGCAAACGCACACGCACACACACGCACACACAGAAAACAGACCACAGTTACACACTGCACTAATCTCCTTATCCTGTATTCATCTTATTCTGCACTTTTCTCCCTCACTCTGTCCTCAAGTCATGATCACTGTCATTATCATCATTATGACCTGCCTGTTTGTCAGTAACAGGCTATACTTTTCATCTGACAACTGATATTTTTTGGGCTCTTCCAAGTAACACCCTGTTTCACGTTTACACAGTTCAACACCTTTGCATTCAGGAGTGACCCTGTGTGTAACCACACAGGGTCACTCTGCTGGGGTAATTGGGAATGAATCACTTTGCTCAATGGCACATTGACTGAGGGGTTGGAGTGAAGTACTTGGCAACCGGCTTTTCAGAGAGTTCGCCATCTGGTACTCATGTTCCAGCTCTTTTACCACAAGTCTGTTTCTCTAGCAGGGGACAACCACCATCACACTGTATCATTGCTAAAGATAAAATGTGAGAATGGCATAACATTCAGAAGACCACTAGAGCTTTTCAATGATAGCTTTTAAGTTCACTAGTTGAAATCTAAATGCCACCAAAATAAATGGTAAAAATTACTATTTTTACCCAAGACCAAACCTTCAGAACCAAGGATGCTGTCAACAGCTGAGTGACGGGATACTTGACATTGACCGTGGCAACATCTATTAGACAAAGAGACGCTTCTGGACAGATAACAAGCATTTAATGAATGATCTACTGTGCAAATAGTTGACCTGAGAAATATTTTGTATAGTCAAATGTAAATTGATTTCTGTCAGTAATGGGGATCACATCTCTCAGCAGCCAAAAGGTTGCAGGCCAGGAGGTACTCATTAGCCTGGTTTACACTGCATGGTCAAACAGGGCTGGTCAGGGCTTATTAATGGCCTATGACACGGAATTTTCCCTGAGCTGACAATAGGTAGAAGGAAGGATTTATGAGCTTGGTTGTTGCTCCACAACGTAGGGCTTCCAATTCTTTGGTATATGAGAGGTCAGTTTTACGTTTCACTATTAGATGGAGTGTGTGGGGGGGGATTAAGGCAGGATGCCCTTCCTGATGCCCTGCAGTGGGTTCAAGCCTGCAGAATCTGTGTTAGCAGTTCCCAAAGTGTGTACTCTACCACTGAGTTACTGGGGCCCCAAACTTGAAATTATTCACTTTAACCTAAATATGGGCTGGTATCATCAGTGAAACAACAGACATGATACATAGTGGGACCTAGGCTCGGACATCTATAGGAAAGAAGAGGATGAGGAGTCTGAAACTGGATATTTAATGTGTCAAACAAAACAGACACTAGGGAAAACAATAACAATTGCTTTTATACGAGGACTTGTAGATGACCAAAATGTTTACCAGGACTTGAAAAAGCAGAACATTCACCAATGATTTGGACTGATGAAAGCATTAAAACTTTTAAAAAAGAAAGATTGAAATTGAGGTTTTGCATTCAAAGGTTTCTTATATATGTTCAGTGGCTCTGTGAAGGAACAATATTCCAAAGCCTTAACAAATTAATATAAAGCCAAGGCTTAATAGTATGTCAGCTGAAAAGAAAACGTGTGAAACATCAGCCAGATAAATCAGTGCATCATAAATTCGTATTTTCTCCTTACCTCTCATCAAAAAGCATATTAGTGCCTATAAGAAAGGCAGCTGACAAGATCTAACATGCTGAAATGCAAAAACATTAATAGTTTTTAGGAATGTGTTGGTAGCTGACACCACAAGTGAGAGCAAAACACAAACTCGACTGTTTAACTTTTAAATTTGATGTACACCGAGATACAAATGCTGGAATACTAATTTTCATGCAAGGAGATACGGGTTTGCTGTTACTTCGAGATCCAATCCAAACATGTGAATGAAATCTACATAGGTATTGCATTTCACTCCCCTGGAGCTACAAAGGTGACAAATGAGTGCAAAGCATGTCAATATATCCCTCTGTGTTTCCAGACATTTCTAAACAGACTGTGTGGTAATCGTGCCTATAATTCAATGTAATCAACCGTTCAATCACAGTGTGTGTGTGTGTGTGTGAGCGTGCGAGTTGTTTAGTGGTGTTACTGAAAGCCCATTTTGGAAACGGCACCAAATTCCTCGCCTGTGACAGCCACTGCTTGTTCCATTCTCACCATAAACACCAGTCAGAATTTGTGGCCAGATTCCCGAGTTAGTGAGGCTGAGAATTGTTCTCCTGCTTTAAAGTTACTTTAACAGACCCATGTCTGGTTCACCTGCATATCCCTCAATGTACTCCGATGAATACAGCATCTGTCTGAACCCTCCAGACAGGTATAACAACCCTTGTAACTGTCAAAAAGCACAAAATAATGGATATTTGGTGGTGACAGTGGGTTGAATTCACAGACATTTCATATGCAGGACATTTCTAACAGAGCCGTTGTTGGTCATCGTACATGATATCCGACATGCTCCAGACACTTGTGTTTGTCTTTGGCTGTCTCCAAGTGGAACTACCTCCAAGCCATGGAAAGTTCTTAACATAAACAGATTCTGAAATAGACGGATAAAAATACAAAACCTAAATGAAAGCAGGACAATGAGTCCTCCGTATATGACTGGCAACAGGCTAGCGGATTAATCTATTAGTCAAACACAAGTCAACACCTAACAGCCAGTGAATCACACAGTGATGTAAATGGCATCTATGAAAATAGAATGAGAGACTGCCACATGGGCTTAGTCGGTCACTAACTAATGTATTGACTTCGCCAGCATATTATGAATAGCTGTCTGAATGAGAAATCAATAACTAAGGTATGGTTAGTCTGATGAAACAGGACCAAAAACATCCACATGGGCATTGGATGAAACGTTTACAAGGAGACCAACTGGTTAGTTCCACAATGACAAGAAAAATTTAGAATGGCGGTCATCATACATGAATATGGCATCTTCTTAATCTGGTGACTGAAGATAAACAGTCAAATGGTAAATGGATCTATTCCTATATAGTATTTTTCTAGTCTAATGAACACTCAAAACACTTTATAATGTATGCCCCACATTTACCATTAAGGCTGGATGCCCTTTTCTAAACCCCCAGCAGTGGGATCAATCCAACTGGGGGGTGCACGCTCTATCCCTGAGCCACCGCAGCCCCGTAATGATAATTACAGGACAATATTTCAACCTAATGTGCAAGCATCGACTGATAACTGATCCTAAGCAAGGAAGGCAGCAGTTTTTGATCTTTCAGCACTGGTCTTATAACAAATAAGAAGGCGGCATAGCTCAGTGGGTAGACCGGTCGTCTTACAAGGTTACAGGATCGATCCCCGGTCCTGCACAAAGCATGTCAAGGTGTCCTTGAGCAAGACACTGAACCCCTAACTGCTCCCCGAGCGCCATATGTTGGCAGCTCACTGCTCCTATACAATAGAATGGGTTAAAATCCAGAGAAATCTAAATTTCCCCTTGTGGAACCGATAAGTGAATCCTTTTTTTAATTATTTTTTTAATATATAGGCAACTACCATTAAAATGTGCACAATAGTCATTGGGCTCCCTTCTGTGATAGCACAACCATCATAGCTGAAAGCCAGGAGTCCACAAACTGCAGGTCTAAATGGTGAAATTTCCACTGCTTGTGGTTAAATCTATGCTGTAAAAAGTGTAATACATGTAATTCAATGACAGCCACAGCCTCTAAGCATTGGACAGCAAAGGGCGGGCAGATTTCTAGCAAGATATTCAACATATTGCTCATTTTGTGATGAATGTTGTTTACTTAGACAACATCATGATGAAGTGAGGAAAACACCCAGCAATTAGATAACTACTTGTCCACAGCAGCTGCCCTTCCCTGTCATTCTGTCAGCCAATAATGGGCTTGCCACGGCTCATTATGTGATTGTCAGGTCAGTCTGGCAGTAGTAAGTCAAAGTTGACTCATCCCTGCTCAGAGGACTAAGCCACATTTAGTTTGTCTGAGTTAGGGTCATTAGATTTTGAAACTTTTCTTCAACGTCAAGTCCTCTCTGATACGTAAACACCATGAAAGCAAACCGAGATATAAGACGGTGACTTCCAACTCCCAAAATTATGTTCATGGTAAAATAGTGCATGATTTTACTAGAAACATCCATCCATCCATCATCAACCACTTATCCAAAGTTGGGTCAAGGAGCAGCGGCTCTACTCCCGAGTCCCTCACAGATGACTGAATTTCTCACCCTGTCTCTAAGGGAGACGTCAGCCACCCGCCTGAGAAAACCCAATTCAGCCACTTCATCCACAATATCCTTCTTTCAATCATGACCCAACTCTCATGGCCATAGGTGAGAGCAGGGATGAAGATTGACCGGTAAATTGAGAGTTTTGCCTTCTGGCTCAGCTCTCTTTTCATGACATTGGTTTGGTGAAGTTAGTGCAGTACCACCCCAACAGCTTTGATTCTCCAGTCCATCTCATTCTCCATCTTCCCCTCACTCAAGAAAAAGATCCCACAATACTTGAACTCCCGCACTTGGGTAAGAACTCATTCTGTACTCTGAGTGGGCGATCCATTGGTTTCCTGCTGAGAACCATGGGCAGAAATAATGGCTGAAAATTAAATGTTCTGGAGAGGACAATAATGGTTGCCAAAGAGCAAATGATGGCCTTTTTAGACCTTTAAGTTTTAATAAAGTTCAAAAGGCAAAGGATGATTTGGCATTGTAACTGTACTGTCCTCAGAGGAAGATAACAACCAGCTTCTACCTAAGGAAAATCAGTTAGCTTTAGAATGAGAGCGAACATTTAAAGGTAATGAGAAAAATACCAAGTTCTAACATCTTCTCAATAGAATATCCAAGACAAAAATATATAAATATCAATAAATAATCATCAATGTGTTCAATATACATTATCTATTTCAGTCTGGCACTGGATATAATCCAAACTGAACCAGGAACAGCCATAGCTGTACCAAACCACATATCGAAACTATGACAGATCCTCCATCACCTAAACTTAGCCCAAATTAGCTTAGCTGACTCTGACTGAGTCAAATTAAACTATTCTCTCACTTGAGGTCGACTGAAATAGCTCTTTTTCCCCCGACATTACCACTTCAGAATGTCCCTGTTAACTATTAGGGACAGGAGGGGTGTGGGTGCTGTGCATTCTCAATTCACCAGTTGGACTTCCGACCATAATGTGCTGAAAACGTATGTGCTCCTGGGAAGGGTTAACTTCATCTAGTTACTGAGACACAGATACATTTTATAATAGCAGAAATCACCAAGCTAAATCCTGGCTTGCTCTCAAACAGACTGGTGAGATCAACAATAGAAACTGTATGAACCACCATGAGGAGGGTATCCCTGTTAGTCTTTATCAGGAACTGGGGAATCCTACGACACCCTTCACTCAGCATCTCTCAGTGCATAGCATTTTAAAAACAGGGAGGGCTGTTAAGCCACAGTGACTGACAGAAAGGTTATTCTGGGCACACAACCTGTCGGCACAACAAAAACAGGCCAATATGCTTGCGCTGCTGTAACCTGAGGGTCTTTGACTGGCAGTAAAGTACATACACAACATCAGGAGCAGAATTCATTTGTCCGTGTATTGATTTGTGGGTGCATGGATACACTGAAAATAAATGGAAGACTAACGTAAACAAGTGTCCTTTTCCATACTTTCTGTTGGTGACGTATTAAAGAATTATGCTAATCCACAGACACCCATTCATGAGAACAATACAGCACATGAAGCGTTATGCCTGCCATTGCAAACAAATATGGAAGAATAAGCCAGATAATTATGTTGGCAGGAAAGGTGCTGAAATTACAGCCTCGGTGACGGTTTCATTTCAAGAGAAACTCTGGGGTTTAGATTGGTTAAACACCAGTGTGATCACTTGCATTGGGTGACGGTAAGTGGCAGGTGACAAAGCAAAAATGCCAATCTTCAGGATCGTAACTACAATGAAAGATCTCAGTATGTGGTTGAATATGTAGATCCATTTGAATTATGCCCCTGGTTTCCCCAGCAGTTGAGGAGAGTTCTTAGAATACTAACTTGCATTTCATGATAAACTATCTTTCTCACAGGGTGGGGTGGAGGCACTTTCTCAAGTCACTGTAGCCTGTTTGGTGTGAGCTTGATTAAAATGCAAAAGCATCAAACCCTCAAATTATTTGCCCCACAGTACCTGCTTGACTGGTTCAGTAGGCAGACAGCATGCTGCTACCAGATCCTGTGTATGCGTGAGTGCGAGCGTCTGTCTCTATATACAAATTAGGTTAGAGGGTTTGAAAAGGCACTAATGACAACTGACAGGATGAAAAACAAACGTGCACCCAGGCAGTTGGCAGAGGTACATGTTAATCAGTCAAAGCAAAACACATAGTCCTGAGTACATGATATTTACCACAACCCTCTGACCTATAAGGACATCACAGTTACAAGCTCCTATCCTACACTAGGACTGGATGGACCAAGTGTGTCTGAGATGGGAGGGCCGACTGTCGACACATCACATGTGTCGTGGGTTGAAGATAATGCTGCTATTTGATAGACTATTTCAAAATAGAACAAGAAAATGAAAACAATTTATCATTAGCATTGTTGTTCTTCATGGGGAATAGGTACTTTTAAGCATCCACATCAGTAGTATGACACTGTTGATGCCATGGATGGAAATGGGAACCCTTCAATAAACAACAGTATCCATTACTAACCAGCGTGCTTAATGTTAAAAAGAAGAAGCTTTATTCTGTATATATTGACAATGAAATGTGTTCTTTTTTCTCTTTTTAAGTGTTGCCATGTGACCAAGTCCAGTGGAATTTGTTCTCTGCATTTAACCCATCCTATTATACAGGAACAGTGAGCGTTCAGTGTTTTTTTCAAGGACACCTCAACATGCTTTCTGGAGGGGCCGGGGATCAAATCATCAACCGCATGATGCATGATTACTACATGGCTGCCCTTCCTCCTGAGCTATGCAGCCCATCCTATTATAATGGAGAAGTGAGGAGCAGCTGCACCTAGGGACCAACTCCAGTTATTTTTCCCCATTGCATTGCTCAGGGGCACATGCAGAAGTTTTAACCTCAAACTGCAAATCTTTTTGATGGTGGGAGGAAACCACAGCAACAGGAGAAAACCTAAAGACTTGGGGAGAACATGGCAACTCTACACAGAAAAGACTTCGGACAGGATTCAAAACCAGGATCTACTTACTGTGAGGCAACAGTGCTTACTACTGCGCCACCATGCCACCACAGTAATAATAAGTAATGATGCTAGTTCAACTGAACATACTCAATTTATAATAATTTATGTGCCACATTGGAAGTATTACATTACTGTATAAAGGATGTGAATGTGCATGTAAATAAATGATCAATAACTACAAAGAATAACTTTTTAAGCGTAAAATAAGTTCCTTATTATCAATTTGTGTCTCTCTGCCCCCCCACACACCCTCAACCAACTGTATTTACATGTTGTCTCTGATCTCTTAATGACTATGTGACTGTTGACAGGGGGTGAAAGGTCATCAGCTGGCTAACTAATAATAAACATGATGTGTCTGTGTGTACGTGCATAACATTTACCTTCAATGGATGGGGCCTGGTCCTGAGCAGTATACAGCATATCTTTGAAAGCCTGAGAGGGGAGAATAAGAAAATCAACAATGTAAGAGTAGAATAAGGATTATAGCAGACAGACCTTAATAACAAATTGGGTCCAATTTCCTTCTCTTACTTGCCAAAAGAGGATCCTTACATTTAAAACATTTAATGCCATCCCTTTGAGAATCCTTGATTCTGACTATCCCGGGAGGGGTCAATTCAAGATATTTATTGTCATTCCGGTTGTACAAGTACACTCAAGTGAGATTCTTGGCGGGGAGGCTCCTTTACAGAAAAATACAAGTTTTTTTTAAACACACACACACACACATAGTGTTAAATAAATTTAAATGTTTTCATTCTAATGCTAAAAAATAATTATTTAACCACCAGCAAGCCCTTTTTGTATTAAGGTTGTGAATTTATACTACACATTTAACAACAGGTATTGGGGACTCTTTACAAAGACATAATGGCATTAAGGGGAAGATTATGGTGAAAGATTGTCATTTGGTCTTGCCAGCTATGCTGTTCCTTCCAGGCCTTGAAGCATCAAATCAAATGATAAATGATAAATCCCTTTCCATTGATCCATCCATCCATCCATTCACCATCAGCTGCTTATCTAAAGTTGAGTCAGGGAGCCATGCTGGAGCCTATCCCAGTGTTCACTGAGCAAAAGGCCTCAGAGGAGCATCCTGAACAGGTCACCACTCCATCTCAGGGGTTGGGCACTTAGGGGTGCCGTGTCTTGCTCAAGAATACCGCAACACAATTTCTGCAAGGACTGGTGATTGAACCAAAAACCTTTCAACTGACTGCTAGATGACCCCCCCTACCTTCCAAGCTATGCTGCCCATTCCACTGATCCCATATCTTATTAAAAGCCCTGTAGTTCTTACTATTCTCTTACTGCAAACAGAATGATTCTACCTCAATTATATACAAACTAATTGTTCAGTGAATGCACAATGACAAGTTTGTAACATAAAATAAAGACCACTTCTATTCAACACTTTTAGTCACTAGTTGTACATGTGTGCTCATCTATGGATATGTCATAGTGCTGACTTATTCTTCGGTCCCTTTAAGGAAGAAATTATTCGTTAATTTTGTGTATGAAAAGTACATGGCTTCCGCGTCACACCCTTGAAGTAGCTATAGATTCAGTGCCTGGTTAAGGGGCATGTTGTTAATCAACAAGTGAAGAATTAGCAAGCTAATCTGTGAGCAGAGTCCCACTCTTTAATTATTTCCCTCTCAACTGTTCAATTCAAATTGCTCTGTTGTGGACAGTACAAGCAGTCAACCAGTCATGCCGTCAAGTGCCTCTCTCCCTCTCTTTGTCTAGTATATGTGCAGTCCTTTCCACAGTCAGGCTGTGTTGATAGTAGAGGACAGTCTCTCTCTCTCTCTCTCTCTCTCTAAGTGCCAGAAGGACAGCAGCACAGTAACCCTCTTTCATTCTTGATTTCTCTGCTGGGGTTAGCTAGAGGAAGAGTCAGTCAGTCTAAGCTTCAGAGTGCCAAGAGAGCACAAGACAACAATGTCCACACTATGTGCTAGCCAGCTGAGCAGCCTTGGCTGAGCACAGGACGGAGACAAGATCAAGTCAAGGTCATGAAACAGGCTATTTAGCCACCCTGCCAGGACGTTCACAGACTTACTAACAATGCCAGAACAACAGCTAGCAGCAACTGCAGCACGTCATTAGCTGGTCATCATGTAATGATTATTGGATATGGCAAAATGGTCTTGTAGACAGGCACAAAGATACATAAAATAATAACAATAATAATCTCCTTTATAGGGACAATGTATACAGTGCATACCAATGAACATTTGGAATTTAAATAACCACATTTAGGCACCATGCTAATTTTTATCCGTTGTCCCAAGTAGGTAGGGGTTCAGTACCTTGCTCAAGGACAATTTGACACTTTCTAAAGGAACTGAAAATTAAACCACCAATCTTCGGATTACTAGACTATACCCTTACCTTCTGAACTATGCTGCCCCTATCACACACACACACATAGATCAATGTATACATACAGAACAGAAAACGGATTCCCAAGTGTATGTACAGTAACAAGTTAAACAGATGTGAATGAAACTAGTGAGAGGGTTATAGTCTCAAAACTGACATCTAAAATCAATAAAAAAGAACTTGTTAGGAGTTGGCCTATGTAATCTGATCCCTGAATGCTTGGAAGGGGAGGGGGAGACGCTAATCAAGCATGGGAATGTGTATGCTGCCACAAGCACCATGACCACTGTATTATTTCTATGTGACCCTTCAACACTCCCACCAGGTCCAGAGTCCTGATCTTTTCCCCTGTATCTCTCAAACAAAACAACTCCTATCTATCACAGACACTGTTGTCTTCTCTCTCACACACAGACACAAACCCTGACTCTCTCTCACACGTATGCATGCACAGAGCACAAAGGAGCAAAGGAGATGGGATCCCGCGTCTGCTCTCCTGTCTCTGTGCAAACTCCTGATGGTCAGAGGGCAGCATTCAAACTGTGGACAGCAAGCAGAGGATTGAATGGACTGTCAAAACAAAACCTAGGGAAAACCTAGGACTCACAGACGGATTCACACACCACTGTCCACCACTGAACAAGATTAACAAGATTTTGGGGTCATGATACCTTGGTGGTAGAGCGTCCACCTCCAAGTTAGGTGTTCTGGGTTTGATCTCACTGTGGGTTTGATCTCACTGAGCATCTGGAATGGACATCAGGCCTTAATCCCCCATGCTTGGTAAATGCGAGGCAAACATTGTAAAGAGCTTTTGAGAGGTCATTGGACTAGAAAAGTGCTACGTGAGAATGAGTCCATTCACCATGGACAACACATCTATGGCTAAAGGAGGGTTTTACTGAGGGAGAAATGATTGCAACAGCCTATTAGTTCTTCGCCATTTGCAGGGTATTCTGTGGGTAGACCAGAGGGCAGCCGGGTGTTTAAGTGTCCTTGAGCAAGATGCTATTCCCCTAACTGCTCTCGCCAGTGATGGACTGGCAACCTGTCCAGGGTGTGTCCCTCTCCTTCGCCCAATGAGCACAGAGATAGGGTCCAGTTCTCCTGAGACCTGATTTTAGATAAGCAGTTGACAAAAGATGGATGGATGGATGGATACAGATGTAATTTTATGGGGAGTTCTCACCTTCCTTGCAAAAACTAAAACTGCTTTCAGTGACTGACCATATTCAAAATGCGCCATTCTTCCTTTCGTCCCTGTGACAACGTGTGATCCATACTATGGTTGCTTATCGTGTCATCCTTAAGTTTAAACTACACTTGAGGACAACATGGTGGGTGTGGTTTTGTTTTGTGACACTATGACATAGTGCTTGGTTAGCCGACAAAGACATCCCATTGTCAACAGTCAGCACTCCATGCACACGGGCCATGCACATAAATGTACACACATATACATACCCCCCAACACATAAACAAGTGTTTTCAGACTAAATGTTCCTGCTGAACAAAAACACGTTTTCCCACACTTCTGCTCATGTCAGTGCCTGTGCTGCATGTGTGAGAGAGCTTATGTTTTGTTTGTACGCTAGCTCAGCATGTGCTAAGGCGTAAGTTTCCAAAACAAAGCACACTGCAGGACAGGAGCCTGTGCTGCTCATCCAGGAGAGTTGAATCAGTTCATCTGGATGCAACCTTTATCCAAGTGACTTCATCCGACTCAACCGACTGCAGGTGTCCCACTCATCCATATAAACAGCACAAATGCTGCTTATCCTTTCTGATTACCCTGCTTCTCTTTCTTAATCCCTCCACATTGGATTGTGTTCTTTCCCCATCTTCACTAACCACTTGTTCTAGCTAGCTCGGTAAATATGAGGCATTCATTGTAAAGTGCTTTAAGTGGCTGCTAGACTAGAAAAGCACTGTATAAGTACACGTTCATTTACTATATCCTTAAATCTCTCTCTCACGTGGTAATCTAGAAATCAGAGATTGGTGGTTCGACCCCCGCCCCCCAGGTCCAAGTTTCCAAGACACTGAACCCCTAACTACTCCCCGAGTGCCACACTGCAGTTGCACTCAATGCTCCTATACAATAGGATGGGTTAAATGCTAAGAAAACAATTCTCACACACAGGAGCATAAAGCGATTACCCAGTCCCCACAGGCAGGTTGTCACTCCACATCAGCACATCATAAGTCTGTGGAATGACCATCTACGTATGGAAAACAGTTCAGGGGCCTGCATGAATATGTGTTTATGCTCATGTGTGTGACTTCACTGACTGGTCTCTCTCTCTCTCTCTCTCTCTCTCTCTCTGTTTATATAAATTTTCTTCTCTCCTTTCTTAAAAAAACCTCACCTATGTGACTTTTTAACATACTAGGGAAACTGGACAGGAGATCAAGGCTGAGCAAGGGAATGGTTTCTGGTGGAATTCATTCTCACCCACTTCATATTTCACCCAAAAGTGACCAGTGTTTCTCTCACTATCCCTTTAGTCCCATTCCCCCCAAAGCTCTATTCTCCCCCTCTCCTCTCGGCCCTCCTCCTTCGCGTAATCTCGTTCATACATTATTCTGCCTCCATCCCTCTCTCCCTACTAACATCCAGAGCCAGAGGAGAAAAACACATATCTTGACTCAGAACTGTCAGAAGGATTATGGGACTCATAAGTGGATTATGTCCCTGTGTCCAGTGGGAACCCCGCATCCTGCTCATTTAAACACTTCTGTTAATTCAGATGGCCTATTTATCAAAGAAGAAGAGGCTTTATTTATTTTTCATTGTACATACATACAACGGAATGTTTTCTCTGCATTTACGCGTCCTATTGTGTAGGAGCAGTGAGCAGCTGCAGTGCCTGGGGAGCAGTTATGCGGTTCAGTGTCTTGCTCAAGGACATTTCGACATGCTTTCTGCAGGAACTGGGGATTGAACCAGCAATCCTCTGATTACTAGATGAACACCCTATCTCCGGAGCTATGCTTACCCAATAAAGAGAGGCTGATGACCATGATAACAAGCAAATGTGATGAAGTTGCCATGTTTGGGTCTGACTTCTCCCTGAAGAGCCTGCTTTTTGGAGATATGATCTTTGTTGTTGCTTCTCCTTTCTTTAGCAGTGATGCCATGCTTCGTGCTACATCGATGACGCAAATCAGATGCCTGACTTGCCATTTTTAATCCAGAATCAAAACGTGAAGGAACATCTTTCTAAAGCTCAGTGCCTCATTATGGAGGGGGTTTGAATCCATCTCAACTCCCTTCTGGATCAACCCACTGTCACATCACTTCCCCTTGTAATGTGTACATCCTTAATAAGCATGGGAGCCCAACAAGACATCAGATGACCAGCCAGTACCAGAGGGAAAACTCTCATTCATGCAGCTGTTGACAAGACTGTTAAACCCCCAGATGTGAAGCTCCGTGTTGAGTTCCCATGCCCAAGGAAGGGTCAATGGCATGTGCGTATGTCAGTATGTGTATATTTGACCGAAGTATGTGTGTAAGATGTCTGTGGGTTAATGATCCATCTAATACAAGTCAGGTGGCATCAAGAGCCATAAACTCTCTTTCTCTCTCTAAGCCTTCTCTTACTCTCTTCACATTCCCTCTCCGGTTTGATCTGTCAAACTCTTTTCATCCAGATTTCAAAGTCTCCCTCTTTGGTGTGTCTTGTATGTTCAAAAAAGCGTTTGGCCTTAGACTGAGGTCTCTTGTTGTGTTTGATATGGTTGTTTCTTGCTTTCTAACCAGTCTCATCTCACTATCTTTTCAGCTCCCTTTTCAGGTCTCCTCTCATCCCTTTGCCACTAATGGTCATAGTATTCCAGTCCGCCGCACTTGGATAGTAACACTCAGGTGATAGGACTGATGGCGTTGGTGTTCGTCTTCCATGACTGTGCTATGCTGAAGTCAGCCTGACCTAAGGAAAATTACTGGACCAAAATACATACATACACACACACACACAGATAAAAATACATGCATGGATACAGGAAAGGAAAAAAACAAGGACATGTCCACAGGCACACAACCAAACAATAACAACAGGTACTGGAACAAAAAACAACAAGATCTCTGCGCTGAAAGTCATGAACACTTTCTTGTGACTGGTTTGTAGCATGCACTCTCATATCCAATAAAGATCCTAATCCTGAACTTTTGTGCACTATGTGATCATTGGCCCCTCACTAGTGGAGACTCGAATCTTGAAAACAAATCATGATCGCTAAACTTTGGCTATGATCAGCATGTGAATAGTGAAGTGTGGTACAAGTTTAAATAGAAGTCAACGTTCTCCTGCTTGTGTGTATGCATAACTTCATAGAACGCATTTAATTTATCAACCTAGCTTATGGGTTTCTTGAGATACGTGTGACATTTCCTGAGTGCTACAATCCTCCCTGGCAGGTCTCACAAGCAGTGAAATGTGTTTATGAATTACGACCATGATCCACTGTACATATAATGAAGTGATTGTTGCTACTCGAGCACTCTGCACACTTTCAGTTTATGTGAGGAGATGGCAGAGCCAAACACGAGACCACTAGCCAACTGTGAGATTGCAGGATAGAAAGGCGGGGTTTAGAAACGTGGCCTAAACTAGATGACACTAGTAATTGACTACATTTTAGCTTCAGAAAACTACCAGCAATAAGAAGCATCTATGTCTCACATTAATATTAGGGAAAAATAATATTAGAGAAAATTGATATCAGGGAATATTAATATTAGGGGAAATTAAAAGGAGGGAATCATAAAAGGAGGTGAATCGGTTGAACTGGATCAGATGTTTATTCAGAAACGTCTTGTCGCTCAAACAGGTGACATCTTCTGTCTGAATTGATTCACCTCTTTCTGTGATTCCCTTACCTGGATTATTGAGCATGCATCAAGACATAAAATGAGGAAGTCTTAACATGAGGGAAGAACTTCTCAACTAACCCCACAGTTTTAGATAAGATGTAAGACATGTGTTTTTTCTACAACATTCATCTGCTCAACAGCAACTGATCAGTTTATAATGAAACCAAGAGCTTTACGGTCGCTGGTCAGTAGCTCATGGCTAACATTACGCCTGCCATGAGGCATCCCCAGATAAATTAAACCGGATCCTTATGAGGGACAAGGATGTTGCTGCTGTAAAATGCCACCAGATGGGACCAGTGGCTGCAAGCAAGTCTGGTGATTCGCCCCCATTGTTTTGTTGGTTTTCCTGTATACCCTCCCAACAGATATCAGCCACCATCAACAAACCATCTTCCCATGAACAAACACTCAATCATCAGCGTCACTCTCACTACCCACATCCTTTAAGTCAAAAACTACTAATAAACGCTGTCCTTGACTTTGAGGCTGCAACAAGATAACCAGCGGTATACAATCACCACCAAGTCAGTTAGCTGTCTTTCCCATACAGACGGGCAAAGAGTACTAAAATCCAAACATATCCTGTCTTGTATTCGTTGTCAAAAACTCACCAAGTAAAGATTAAACTACTTTGATGGATATATAAAACCCCTTCTTTTCCTGCTGTGAGATAGCCAAAGGTCTATAGGCTCAAATCATGATTAGGATTTATACACCATTGTTTAATGGTACTTTACATGTGCCACTTGTAGATACACACCTGTCAATAAGTGAGATAAAAATGTTAAATCAACCCATATATGTAGCCTGCTAAACATTTGTAGTCTGGATTATGAATAACACATCAGCCTCCATCCATTCATCCATCTGTTCATCCGTCCATCCAGCCATCATCCACTGCTTATCCGATGTCGGGTCACAGAATCCCAGTTGTCATTGGGTGAAAGGTGGGTAAACACCCATGTCAGGTCATCATTCCATCACAGGGCTTGTACAGTTAAGGATTCAGCGTCTTGCTCATCAATCTGAGGAACTGATGAGCCGGACGTTGCTTTTAAAGTGGTTCAGATTTATTTATGCAATGTTCAAGTAAAAGGAAAGCCACTTTAATTTGGTCATTATATTCTTACAATGAAATTTATCCTCTGCGTTTTAGGTGCAGCACTCGGGGAGCAGTCAGGGATCCAATTGCTAACTCAATGTCTCACTCAAGAACACTTTGACACACTTTCTGAGGGAGCTGGGGTTTGAATCAGCGACCTTCCTATTACTTGAAGACCGGCTCTACCTCCTGAGCCATGCCACCCAAACACCCCCAAAAAACCTGAACTAAACCCTATTGTAACACTTCTTGGTAGATCTCTATTTAGCCAAATGTCCTGCTATGCATCTGACCTGATCCTAGCTGCCCAAGAAAACACAACACACATGGAAACACACTCAGTCAGCATGGGTCTGAAAACATTACAAGCATGAGTCTGACTGGTCGCACACCATCACAAGAATGCATCTACATGAAAAAGATAACTGGGCCCAAGGCCAGACATACAGCTGAATAAGAGCAACAGGCTAAAAGTGAGCTTTGCACTACAACTGAGAAGGAAGGGAAACAAACTCCAGTCCGCTTTGGACTGTCAGAGACAAGTAATAAAACAGGAATGAGAACTTTATCAATCTCCATCTTGATAAGGACCAGGGTAATTAAGGTGGTGCTGAGCAAACGATACTATTGGATTACATTTATGAGCCTTTCATATTAAATCAGTATGCAGATTGACATAACCATACCTGATGGGCCATTGCCATGTGAGGGTTCCACCATTGGTAGGCACCCTCACATGGTACCAATGGAAAACTATACAATCTGCTGTGGCAAACCCTGAAAAATAGAACAAGCTGAAAGAAGAAGTAGAAGATATTCAATACAGGCAACTTGCAGTGGTTGTTTTAATTAATGGGACTGACATGGGGTCATGTGCTGCTTGGTGCAAGTGAAGGTGACAGGCTGGTCTAATACTGCCCCCATTACTTTGGGTACAAAGTACAGAGGTGAACCAGAGTCAGAAACACAGAGGACATGACCGATGTTTCTTTAGTCCTACCAGCTGATAAGCAGGAATTCAGGCCATGACAGCACAGCAAAAAGAATACATATTACAAAAAATAAAAACTATATGGAGAAAAGTTGCTAATCTCTATGACAATGTTTACAAGTAGGAAATGTTTGACATGATGGGTAACTATGTTTCTTGACATGAGAAAGGACCATACTGCAGTTCTATGGTGCTGAAACGATATGTGTGACTGCGCCTGGCATAAGCCGACTTGTGAGAATACTGCAACAACCATCACTGAACAATGCAGGTAGCACTGCACAGTGGAGGATGAAGGGGAAAGGGGAGAGAGAGAGAGAGGGAGAGAGAGAGAGGGAGAGAGAGAGAAAGACCAATGAGGTAGAAATATTGCTGCTGCTGCATTCCCGCCATTCCAGGCTTGAGCAAATAGCTTATGTGAAATATGACATCTCGTGATAAGTAGGGCGACTTTACAACTTCTTATAACACAATTACATGAGAAGAGTAACAATGAAAATCACATGACATTTGACTGAAGCCCTGTAAACATCTAATCTGATTGCCCATTATTACCAAGTAAGCCAATACTGTAGAATGCATTCCTGCCATGACAGCTTCATAACCTGTAAGGTAACATTGAACCATACTACACTATAATATGGGAGAGATCTGTTTTTACGTGTCACCATTAGTCCCCACGTTGTAAGGATGGACACAGAGTTATATGGAGCTCGGGGGATTAAGGCCGGATGCCCTTCCTGACACCTGCAATGGGTTCAAACCCACAGCCTCCAACTTGTCAGTTCCTGAAGAGAACACTCTACCACTGAGTTACCACGGTCCCCAAATTGCACTGTACAGGAGTCGGCATAGAAAAAAAAGACAAGTCTCGCTGCCCACCATCTTCAGAGTATTTTTTACCTTTAACATGGACGACACTCTTTAACAGGGTGTACCCTCTGTGTTCCAGCAGAGCGATTATTACCTAGATATGGTATCCAATTAGATTGATAAGGAAACTTGACTGTCTCAGTTGCAAAAAAAAAGTTTAATCGGTTCATGTGGACACACACGGTTTAGTCGGAGAAACAATTGGTCCAGATGAACCGATTCATTTTTTTGTGTGTGCCTTCCGTACCTGAATTACTGAACATCCGCAAATAAAATGTGAATGTTTCAGGTTCATCAGCATAGCAACAACATTGGTGGTTGTTAAACTGCCGAGTGGCGTTGGACATACTGTCATCAACAGTAATTTATTACTTAATCCCTCATACAGTGACAATCCCTTGATTAATGGGTCAAGTGTGCTATGCTTCCATATACTTAATTGCACATTATATGCCTGTACTATGAACATACACGTGTTCAGGGCCATTGTATGTGCAGTTATATTCCTGAAAACTCAAAGCACCTAAAGACTGATCACCTAACAGTGTGAGAGGGGAAATCCTAAACGGCACTGATGTACCAAAGGTTGCAGTTTTTGGCCCGAGTTATCACAATCCCTTTCTGCCTTGTTTGGACTCACTGACCCCGTCCAGCGTCATTAGAAAGCCATGAACACGACACAGCCTCGTCAGCACTTTTGGGGAGAGACAGGGGTTAAGAGAGGCATCAAAATTAGCTAAATAAATGATGACTCAGCCGAACGCCTTGTCTCCAAAACAGATTCCAAGCAGGGAACGAAGCCAAACTGACCGCTTAGCTAGCTAACCCTAGCTCGCATTGTATTGAGATGTCACCAATAACCAAGACAAACGTCTCCTTCAACCACTGACCGAGCAAACGTCGATATTGCTCAGAATGTCTCCTGGCACGTACATACAAACAAACAACACACAGTTATATTGAGTTTCATGGCGAATAACAAAGCTGAGCGGTACATCACTGACAAACGGTGGTTAAATTGAACACAAACAAGAACCGCTGCTGTGGGAATTTTTTGGGCTACATCGCTAGCTTTAGCCTAGTAGCCCCAGCTAGCCGTTAGCTAGCCGGGTATGTGGCGGCTAGCAGCTCGGTTTGAATGTACCTCATACTGGATGTACTGTTTCCTCCACTCCGGGGTGATGTGCGCCGAGAGATGCTCGGTGAACTTCATCCTGACGTTTTCCGTGGGCCCCCTCTCTCGGCTGGTTCAGATGATTCAAATGTAAGAAAATAAAAAACAACCCCCACCACCCCCAAAACTAGACAACTACTCTTGATTTAAAAACACAAATGTGTCAACGGCAGCTTTGCCGAGGTGAACCGCCGACGCCGTCTCTCATGCGGAGATTATGGCAGGATCGGCTCGGTCATGGATACGAACAAGACGTGCCCCTTTCTCTCTCTCTCTCTTCATCGATCTAGTCTGGCCATACGGGCACGTTATGTCGCTGTTGTTTCTTTTAAACACTCGATCACATCGTTGGAGGTTAAAAGCGGTGCAGGGTAGCCGGGTTTAAAACGCTGGGGATAGACATGACCTCTCTCCGCCTGAGCTGTGCTGGCTATGTGTGCATCGCTTCCTCTCTCGTCCCTCCCTCTGCCGCTGCTCTCCACAGGCGGCCGCCACTACGGGGAGGCAGGCGGTGACGTAGGTGTTTCGTCGTCCCCATGTGGGGGAGAGAGGGATGGATGGAAAACACAAAGGGGACGGCGAATCAGATGGAGGTCACCCAGCCAGCCTCCGTCCTCCTCAAAGCTGTCTTCTGAAAAAGCAGATCTGGATAGGATGACACCCGTGATGCGGCGAGAGTCACAAAACGTGCCTGCAGTGGAAAAACAGCGTCAAACGCTGTAAGGACACAGTCAAATATGCAAACTCAGGCGGGGGCAGGGGCTTAAGATAATACATTTAGGTCGACAGACGTCTATCAATCAGTCTGTTCGTCGATCAATCGTTCATCACATCTTGTTGATAAGGAGTGTGAGCCGCACGGATAACAAGGTCATGATGAGACTTTATTTATAGGTCAGTGTGCTGAGAAAGAAAACTGACACAGAATGAATGAGTATCCTAATGAATATAGGAACAAATAATAATCACACATAATGATATGATAATAATCGATTAAAAATAATTTTCTAGGGGCGGCATGGCTCAGTGGGTAGAGTGGTCGTTTGGCGATCAGAAGGTTGCAGGTTCGATCCCCACAACTGCAGAGGTGTGTCCTTGAGCGCTGTTCCCCTGATTGCTCTGCCCTGTGATGGACTGACGACCCATCACTGAGATAGGCTCCAGTTCACCTGTAACCTGACTAAGGACACAAGCGGTTGACGATAGATAGATAATCATCTGAGAACTAGCATTAAGAAGATATGAAGTTAAAGAAATAGGAGAACATTGTCCTATACAGCCACGGCCATCCAGTAATCACAAGGCTGATGGTTTTATCCCCAGTTCCTTCAGCAGGCATTCAAATTATCTGGTTGCTATGCTTGCAGTGAGGACACTTTCTCAACTTAACAGTTGTTCAGCCCCCCCTCATTTAACCATAATTGGATAAATAAGAACAAGAGTTTATGATTATGAACTTTGTGCTCACCATTAAAGAGACATGCATGTTAGGGTTAACACTCTTCCCTGGGCCCCTGAGCAAGGCAGTAGGAAAAAGGACTGGAGCTGGGGTCTGGGGACTGCAGCTGCTCACTGCTCCTGTGCAACAGGATAGGCTAAGTGCAGAGAACACAATTCATTTTAAGTGTGTGTGTGTGCGTGTGTGTGTGTGGTTAGGTAGCAGTAACACAGGTGCTAAATTCATCAACAGTCAGAGCCAAACACACTGGTGGGGACAACAACTGGACTCATCGGTGTGTGATGGTCTTCTGCTCACATGGTGGTGACTACTGACACACAGAGTAACACATTCAGACACACACACACATAAGTATGTGTGCTTCGGGCAGCTTAGCAAGGCCCTACTCTGAGGTTACAGATTCCACATGGTCTTGGAAAGCTTTTCTGTGACTTCCTATTGCTAAATGTCTTAAACTGGACTTCTTTAACTGTGCTGCTCTTAAATAACACCCCACACTTACCGACCTTGCCCTGGTTTAAAATGTATCAAACCCCTATTTTCCACCTTGTGCCTGCAGTCAGTCCTGGAGGTAGAAAACATATGAAATCACATGTGTACACATACAGAGACTGACTGCACCACCCCTTCCGTGGAGAAGCATTAAAATGCACCTCACCTACTTAGCCAAGAGTCAAAGTTAAATGTATATTTTTGTTATTTGACCTATTCATAATTTAATTACAATGATTATTCTATAATGTAATTCTATAATAATATATGGCTGGGGTAGTGTACAGAAACATCCGTACTGAAGACAGACCGGAAGTTCCCAAATCCAAATGGAAGACACCGTTGAAGGAGGTTTGGATCATCTGAGCTGAGATCCTGTGGGACTTCAAGTATTAACCCTAACATACATGTCTGTGATGGTGGGAAGAAACTGGAGCACCTGCAGGAAACCCACACAGACATGGAGAGACTACATACAGAAAGGACCTGGGATGGGATTCAACCCCAGGACCTTCTTGCAACAGCTCTAACAACTTTGCCACCACGGAACAGAAGACAGCAGTACGGATCGACGGAGCAATCCCGAGTGACATCAACATCAGGAAGAAAGAGTATGAGAAGCTGGAGAAATACCAAGGGCTGGAGCAGGAACTGGATCAGACGTGGCCGGAGAGATCCACAGTAGTCCCAGTAGTAATGAGAGCACCCGGATGTGACCCCCAAACTGGGAAAGTGGCTCCAGTAGATTCCAGGAAAAGCATCTGAACTCTGTGCAGAGCCTTTAAACTCCCAGGCCTCCGGTGAAGAACAACAGCTCATGAGGCATCCACTACAGCAACCCCTTACAAGTCAAAGCATGCTATAAATTATAGTGTGACTGCAGCCACAGCAGGTCAAAGGGCAGCTTGCATATTGTATCCTGTTCTCAGAATAGAAGGTTCTCTTTTAGAGGAAAAGAAAACATCCACTTCTTTTAGCAGGTGGAGTGTAGCTTTGGTTAGCCAACAATAGTGCTTCTTCACAGTCATGCCATCCCCATTCCTTCACTTCTGACTTACATGGAAAGTCCAACTTGATGGGATAGTCTCTGTTTAAATACTAGGCCTGTCAAGGAGGCCTCTGATGCACATGGAATCGTGGACCAAACCACGTCACGCAAACAAAGTTCTTGATTCGAGTCCATGGGTGACGACAGCCAGTTATGTATGGCAGAGCGGCTGCACTCACACATGCCTGGTAAGATTCCTTTGATTTCAGAGTACTTCACTGGCAAGGAGACAAATATTGACATTGTGCACACCCAGTGCTTATTTTGTACCGGAGCTAGCCTCTCGGTTTTGAACTGCTTGCTCTATTTGCGTGGATCCGGCACCTCTCGTATCGATTAGAGAAAAAACGTTGTCCCTACTATCCACATCAATGATTCGTGCATCAAAAAACCCCAAAGAAAAACACATATACACAGAAAAAAAGTAACTCCCCCCAAATCGCTAATGTCAATTGCAGATAATACAGCGACAATAGCCAATCATATCAACAAATTCCACCAAGACTACCATTTCCGGATTATTTACCACGATAACGTAACACTTGGTGGCTTTAAAAATAAAACACATTGTTGTTGTGTTTTACCTCTCAGAAGCTTTGGTTGCCTCTGTCACGGGGGTACTTATTACTCCGGCACCTCCAGATTTACAAATTAATCACTGGCACACGCAGAAGGACTCCACAGTATCATGGAGAGGAGAGTCCGTTTTATTTGGCCATCCTATTCATACAGTGAAGTTTCCCTTCTTCCATTTAACCCATTCTGTTTTATAGGAGCAGTCTGGGGTTCAGGGTCTTCCTCAACGACACTCTAACATGCTTTCTAATGGAGCCAGTGATCAAATAGTGACTTCTGGAAAACGGACGACCTGCTCTACATAAAACAGCGACGTTCAGTATTGTCAACAGAGAATGTGTTACTTAGCATAACTTCAGACGAGGCGGTTATTTACTTGCACAACTGCTTATTTAAGATTCCAACGCTTTCATTCAACATCCTCTTGAAAATGGCGGTCAGATACCGTATATTGACCCGTACTGCCATCTAGCGGTTGGAATAAAAACACCTGCAGGTCAGTGTACACATGAAGTTCCTCTCCTCTTATCCAAACCCTCTACTCTCTCTCTCACACACACAAACACACACACACACAGACAGATATAGTTGTATTTTTATAATTTAGCATGCTAAATCACACACTATGAGATAGTTTCTGATCAGAAACTATCTCATAGTGCAATGCTGTCAGGACAAAAGTGAGAAAGGGCATGTTTGGATTTATGTGTAGGCATGCTAATATCCTAACATGCTAACTATCCAGGAGTATGCAGGAACGTTAAATGTCATTCTCTCTAATTTATGGATAGTCACAGAGAAGCTTTTGTCCCAGCTTATGAATATGGCCACTATCATCACATATGGGATATTATAGCCTTCCAAAAGTGTAACCTGAATCTTTCCATTAAAGGAAAGTGAATTTGAAGCATTATTTATTGCTCATTCTACATAACGAAACCTGTTCTCTGTATTTAACCCATCCTATTGGCTCTTCCTAACAAAGGGAATAATGAAAAATAAGTCTCGAGTGAGAGGCATCATACCGTAGGTCAACCATACAGCCTAAGAAATATCCTTGCATGACTGTATTTATCATTTTCTCTCTGCACAGTTATATAGTGGATATAGACTTATGTACGGACACCCAATTCATGGGGCTATAACATCTAAAGTGGATGCCGATGATCCATAAAAATAGATCTGATTTCTGGTGAATGTGATGAATGATCTGGTTACTGTAGTTGTATTACTGTGGGTTGGGGAGGGGGCACTGAGCACTACCTCGTGGTGATAAAACAGTCCTCTTTATTCACCGCAGTGGCAGCCGTACTGGTGAGACATGGTGATGAGTCCGTGTATCTAGGACAGCCGTTGGTGGGGATTAGAACACAGGGATCCGATTAGGTTAGCCTTGCCTTATATAACAGGAGGGATTCGATGTAAACAGGATGGTGCTTTGCAGAGTAGCAACTAACAGAAACAATTTGTCCCATCGGACTGAAATTGAGACACTAGTAGCAATAGAAATAATGTGATTAAAAAACAGACCAGTAGTAGAGACTTGGAGTAGAAGAAGCTTTATTTACGTGTTATTGTACATGCATACAACTAAAATCGGTCCCCTGCATTTAACCCATCCTTTTGTATAGGAGCAGTGAGCAGCCGCAGAGCTCAGAGAGCAGATAGAGGCTCGGTGTCTTGCTCAAGGACACCTCAACAGCCTTCTTCGCAGGTTTCGGGATTAAACTCTCAAACCTTCAAATTGTCAGATGACCATTCTCCCAACTGAGCCATGCAAGAATTCAGTGACCAAGAGGCCCTGAATTCTAAAGTGCACTGTTTTCAGTGAGATCTTTGTCCTGGTCATGAGCATGGTCATAAATAAACACATAGGTCTGACCACCATCGTCAGCCTCACTGGTAGATTTTAAATGGAGCCTTTTAGGACGTTGAGTAGATCGTCATCCGAAACGTTCTTCAAACCAGGAACTCCAGCAGAAGATGGGACTTGGAGTACATCCTTGCATGGGATGGATTATAATTTCCATCATTATGCACTTCATTCATCAGAGGAACTCAGCAGAGCTGACGTATTTCAGGCTGTGATGTCGGCATAGGTCTTTCTAGGCTATTCTTCCCAGGAGAGGCTGAGTCACTGAGGCCCTTCCTTCCCCCTGTGCCTCAGGAGAGGTGCAGTAAAGCACATCATCCGCTAAAAGCCTTGTAAGAGGGATGCTATTATGGATGCCGCGATCCTGCGCTGAAGGCTGCATGCGGTGGAGTCCTTATGTAGAGACCTGATCTAACCTAAAGCTGCGAACATGAGGCTATGTCCCAAACATCGCAAGCTTTATTTAATTCCTCAAAACAACAGAAAGCTGACAACTGGACGTGGATACAAGGACACACACAGCTCAGACGACCAGATAAGCGCTGCAGCAGTGATCGAGGCCGTGTCAGATGTCCAGGAGGAGATATATGGTCAAATCAGTAGTTCTCCAGGTAGAGAAGCCCAACAGGGGAGCTGCAGGACAGCTGTGTGTGCAGGCACTGGCATGCATGGGGTGCTGAAGGGAATTCTCAGACCGGTCTATCTGAAGGGCTTTAATGTGCTGTATACGACATTTAGCACCAGCGTCTCAGACTAAAAAGCAACGAACCCGCCCTTCCCTTCACATTGTTATAATGACTGGTTAACTTTAGCAACGTGCTCCGCCTGGTAAGGAGCTATTTCATCGATCCACCGAGTGACCTGAATGCTTATTAGCTTGCTAGCTATCCTGTGGAAGCTAGCTTCTTTTTCAATGATATATATATATATATATATATATATTCCAAAAAAAGTATCTCAATAAGAACAAAGCAAAGAACCAGAGAGTAATCGTTGTGTAAATCCAGATGTGAATGCCTACCTTCCTCCCTGTGCTTGTCAAAGGCGTGTGTGACCTTGAGCACAGGGCAGACTTCGTTCACGCTGACTGGTGTGGGAATGGCAGCAGGTTGACCAGAGCGTCGCCTGTCCTGGCTGGAAACTGGAGGTCAGCTGGTGTTGAAATATAGCGGGGGAGAACCTCAAACCTTCTACTCATGCTATAGCCACCTCACAACCCACACCGAGGGGGTGTCTACTCATGACGCCATTACTCCACGGTGGGGAGTGACGTCATCGTCAGCGCATGACGTCAGCACCACACCATCCGATCGCATTGCAAAAAAAGTCGCTTGTGGCTTTACCGGTGTTCCAAATCTCACCCTGCAAGAGCACCTTTAAAGGTGGACAACCCAAGAGAAGGGGGAGAAGAAGAAGAAGAAGAAGAAGAAAAGGTGTCTTGGTAACTTCGTAACTCTGCGACCTGATTGGCTGGATTGGATCAGTCACCTCCTGATGCGATGACAAAACCAGCTAGATGTTGAAATGGCCCGCAATGGCTCCACACCGGAGTTCCTGATCGCATGGCACCAGGTATATAAAGCCTTGTGGGAAGAGAAGCCTCAATAATTCCACAGATAAGGTCTCACCGAGCACATGATCCCACTCAAATGCTATATCTGAAAGGATAAATCACTCCAACCTCAGACGGTTGTGGCAGGAAACAGAAGCATGCAAATCCCACCAACGCCTAGCATATACATAAAGCATGTAGTCACCAACGCCTGGAGTTTTATCAGGACATCTCCAGACCTGTTCATACACACGCTCGGATCACACGGACTCCATTGACTTTTCTTATTGACACTTGGAGGCATTTCTGCAAAAGAGATCGTTTCTATTATGCAGTAACGTTAAGAAACAAGACTCACCAACTTACAAAATGTTCATCAAAATTATGGGATGTCGTACAGAGCTGAGGTCTAAGCCAGTAGGTTGCATGGAAAATACTTTTTTTATGTGACGCTAAACTGGGTGATAATGGCCACCGTAATAATATCGATAAT
>OMLC01035656.1:0-21725 GCA_900302585.1 Regalecus glesne
CACACTACAAACGATCACAGTTAATTTATCTCTACTATATTACAATATCACAGGAGGTGCCATTAGTTTGACATCACAGAGGCAGTGGCTGCACTGCTAGAAGCACAGAGGGAAGATTTTGAAAGTCGTATTCATTACGTGGTATGACCTCACTTCCCATGGCGGTTTACCAGCAGGGTTGGCGTGGACTGGTGCGTATTAATTAAAAGGAAAGCCTAACAACTCAAGACAGGGAGAGAGGCCCTTCTGTCCATGTCACGATTAGCCTCCCACGTTGTGCGTGTGCCCTGCGGTGGGTTCGAACCATATTGATGACCATTTAGAATGTAAATGCACCAAATTTAGCCACCAAGCTAAATTCCATCTATTGTCTCAGGGAGTCAGGGGTTCAAGGTGTTAACTCGAGGACACTTTGTGACACGCTTTCTGAAGGAACAAGGGATCAAACCCCCATTCTTCTGATTACTAGATGACAACCCTACCTCCTGAGCTATGCTGGCCCAAAGACACACTGTACCACAGTGTTATAGTTTCTCTACGTGATATGATGTGATAGTCCCCTCAGCAATTTTTGTTTCAAAAATAGACTTTTTTAATACATCAGGGCAATTAAGGGAGGACCCTTTCTAAAAGCCAAATTCCTTGGCGGACAAAATTCCATTTATAGCCACGCCAAGACCTTTAGCGTTTTTACTGCTGCTGGCTGTGTACCTGACCTCCTTCCCCATCCAAAATCACTATGGCCAACATACAACATGTACTGCACAGAGCCTCTATTTATGACATTGGTCAGTGCTTTCACGCTTTTAGCACTCCCCAGGGGTGTCTCGGGGATCGATATCAGCTACGGCTGTTGTAGAGGGTGCTAAGACCTTTCTCTCCTTAATGCTCGGTTTATTTCGGTTTGTCGGAAGGACCCATTCCACCCTCTGCCTCCGTCCCACCGGGCTTCTTGAAGGACTGTTTTGGTGTTTGCTGTTTTATTTTATTTTTTATTTCATTTTTTTCCCCCCTGAGACGAAGCTATTACTGAACTGGTTGCATTTGTGGGGGAAACGTGCCCCAGTTTCCAAACCACGCTACATCTGCGCGACTGAGATAGGGGAAGGTTTCCTCCCATGACCAAACGGCTTGTGAATAAGAACGAGATGTGCTTTAAATGGAGGGATGTGGAGAACAGTGACATATCTGTCACTTCAAGGCTGTCTTTAGGATTAGAAGAGTCTTGGCAACAGTGGAACTGACACTTACCTCAAACACAGGAAGAGGAAGAAGGCAATGAGGAGAGCCACCAGTGAAATGCAATGCCCCAGGAAGTTTATGATCACAGCTATTTGGTAGTGCATCTTGCCTTTTTTCTTGGAAGAGACGTAAAGAGACAAGAGTTACATAAGTCTTTAAGGTATTTTCTAGAGCATCCAATTTCTTTATTCCATTCGATTTACAGACACGAGACATTTGCAATAACAAAAGGCTTGAAAGGTTTCAGGAGGATTTCAAATCCTCTTAATTCTATTTTGGGCCTGACGTAATTTGTCAGAAATGACTATTTAAAACATATGCACTCACTCACTCACTCACTCACACACACACACACACACACACACAGCACCGGTGTATGCATGCATGTGCATTACCAGTGGAACATGAGCCAAATTTCAGCCCTAATCGGAGTTCAAAATCAGAATCTGTGACTGAGATATCCTGAGATTTCCACCATGATTGGATTTCCCTCCCATCCAACCAGCAGTAATCTTTGATGTAAGTGGATTTATGTAACCCACTGGTGTCTACACCCAGATTAAATGTGGGCATCTTTAATCCTCCCCTCCCTGAAATACGTCATCCATTCCATGTGCTACACAATGCTAGCTCATAATTTAGCTTCTCGGTACTGAAAACCCCTGCCGTTTCCTCTGGAAACTATGTGCATAATGAACGCATTCTGAGCGTGCAAATTGAATGAGGGGGTAAGATAATATGTCGGCTTTGTACAGCAAACAGTCTTAGTTTAGGTTTTCCGTATGCGGGCTCAAAAAATGCCATGAGATAATGGAGAAGATAACTTAATTACACGCAAGATTAACTGACTAATGGGAGGGACATGATATGAACGGAGCTAACAGTGGAGCGATTGTTTTGACGGCTGATGGCAGGGCCCTTTGAAAAGGGACTAACACTGGGGGAAGACCAGAGGATGGTGTAAAAGTCACCCACAGTGAGCCTCAGGTCGCGCCTAGAAGAAGAAGAAGCTGTATTTATTCGTCAAACAACAGAGTTTGTTCTCTGGATTCAACCCATCCTGTTGTATAGCCTCATTGAGGCGCTGCAGAGCCCGAGGAGCAACTTTTGTTTTTTTTATATATTGCCTTGCCCTGGGACACGGGCAGGTGTATTGACCCTGATATGCATGTCTTTTAATGGTGGGGGGAAACCGGAGCACCCCCAAGCAAACTCCACACAGAGAGGACCCATGACAGGATTCGAAACCGGGACCTTCTCGCTGGGAGTCGACAGTGCTAACCTGCGCACCACCTAGCGTGTAGGCCATATTCTTTGATAATCAGACCCACTTCTTCCTCTCCTTCGGTATCACAGAAGGGACTAAAACCCACATTGCTAGAAAACCACCACAAGCTTGACAACCAAAGGGGAATTCTCTCAAACTGACCTTCCAGTAAACGTTTGATCCACTAAGTTTCTCCTCCCAGGCGGGACTGTGGAATATCCAGTTCAATACAGTCTGAAGTTGAAAGAGAACCCAGTTGGCGTCAATCCCCAAATCACCCACCCTCCACCCCAGTGATTTATTTGGCTTCCAGAACAAGGGAATCCGACATGCATCCTGAAACGTCACATTCATGCCATCAATCATTCAGAGGGATCGATCGGACGTCAGGCTCAGAGACTCGAAGAATAAATGGAAAATAGGTTTCTTTTCAAAACACTGCGTATTGGAGTTAAGCTTTGTTACTTGATGCTCACAGATCAATATCTACAAGGTACCAAGAAAAGTAATTTCTGAATACACTGCTCTCTTTGTACACAACAGCCTTTATGATGGCGGGTTAACTCTAATGATTTTCCCATAAGGAGTTTGACTTTAATATTGATGATTATTTTCAGTGACAGCTGGTGTAAATGTGCTAACAGGGCTAACCCCTCCCCCTTTCTTTTACAATAAAGATGAGAACATCACTGTTAGATAACCCCAGAACACTGTTTTAAGTGTTGGTTGGAACCTAGAGGAGCAACAGCACCGAGTAGCCACAAGAAGGCCAGAGGATACAGCTACATGAGGCTCAGTGGTATAGGGTGCACCAAGTCAGGTACCGTGGGTTCGATCCCACCACGACGTGTCAGGAACACATTCGGCGATAATCCCCAATGCTCAGTAAATGAGTGATCACCAAACTAGAAAAGCGCTATACAAAAATGAGTCCATTTACCATTATTTATTTTTAAAGCCCAAACACAGTAGCATTAGCTTCCATTCACCTTCATAGCAAGTGAGTGACGGGTGTTTCGTGGCACACCCCATTGATTTACTGATCGTTTTTGCTAAAGTCATTCAGCCCCTAGCTTACTGATTTTTTTCACCAATGTTTGCAGATATACAGAGAATACACCCAAAGCTCATTGGGAAGTCAATTTGGGAGAATTCCTCTTTGGTTGTCAGCTTGTGATGGTTTTCTAAGAATGGGAGCTTTAGACAGGCATCATGCCAGGACCCTTGGATTTTTTGGCCATTTGGGCAAAATTCGTTCAGCCAAGGGCTGCTGAATTTCATCCAAAGACAGCAGCTGTACAGTGTGCTGCTACTTCTGCAAAGTGGAGGGGAAGATGAGAGAGTTTTTGAGAGAGAGAGAGAGAGAGAGACTTTTGGCCTTCTTGTATTTGTTATTTTACGCCTCTCTGATTGTGCTTTCCACTTTAATGCTAAAACACTGTAAATCTCCCCCTGTGAGACTAACAAAGGCATATCTTATCTTATAAAATAAGCTATATAATACAGTGTCCCTGCAGTAACTTAGTGTCTTGGATGTGATATTGCTGTTGCTGCAGTGTGAACTATTGATAGGTATCATGCAACTGTTAGCCCACCTACCCAATATATCACCTCTAGCCACCGCTGATTGTTTGTCCTTTTTTTAAGGTGGATCCCTTGATCCGGACACTGACATAAGGTTAGAGATATTAATTCAAGCTTCCCAGTGGATGTTCGATATATCCACATGAATCTTTTCATGGACTTTGGAACACGGTGCAAATGTGCACTTCAGAATGCATCATCAGGGGTAGCACGGCTCTGTGAGTAGGGCGGCTGTCTAGTAAATATGGATTTGTGCTTTGATCCCCGACCCCCGTGGAAAGCGTGTCGAGGTATCCTTGAGCAATACACTGAACCTCTAACTGCTCCGCGGGTGCAGCACAGCAGCTGTGCTCACTGGTCCTGTACAACAGGATAGGTTAAATGGGGAGAACAAATACCTCAGGCCTTGATCATGTGACAAATAAAACAATTCTACATTCTATTCTATTCAGGGCGGAACTGAAGTTTATTTGACTGAGAATGTAAATGGCTGCAAGCACACTGCTTGAATGCACTCTGCTCCTCCGGTCATGTCCTCTATTCTGCAGCTCTTTAATAACTTGTTCAGATTGCCTGAGGACAATGTTAAAAAGTCACTTCTTTGCAGCTGTCTTCATTTAAATGAAAAAAATTTCAAGTTTAAAAGGGAAATAGCCGCAGGTTGGTTAACAAGAGGAATTTAAAGGATCTCTGCGGTGTCAGATCTCTGAGCCCAACCCGTCTCTACGATTATTTCAAATCAAATAATTTCAATGGACCAGCCTTTGCAGGTTAGAATTACACTACACGGCATTACATTGTAAGACATCAACAACTGAACCTGCCGGTCCTCCACAACCATGGTCAAGCGGTCATATGCATCAGATAATGAATACCATCCTTTAAAATTAGGGTAATTATATGGATATTTTGTACTTTTAAACACCCACTCAATGAAGGTCTTGGAAATACCATGGTGTTTGTATTATGGAGGTTTATACCGGAGAGGCCCTTTAAACAAATTAGCGCCTCTGGGAAACCAAGGCCTGTGTATTGAAACCTATTTATAAATACAGACTAGTTGCCCTGCTTGAATTATTCATCACTAACCTTGTCTTTGTTGTTTGGTTTTGATTAACATGAGATTTTTGTTGTCCCACTATGTAAAATTACCCTTTAAAGATCCCAAACCAAAAGCCTTTACATTAACATTAACATTAACCACAGCCAACACACATGGATGCAAGCACTCGTGCACACACGGCAAATCATTGTCTTACCTCCTCGTGGAGTATGGCCTTACACATTGAGTAGTTCCCCTTCAGAGCCCATGTCCCATTGGACAGGCATTTTCTATAAACACTATCTGTGTGGGGAAAAGAAGAAAGAAAAGGAAGCTCAAAATAATGAGTGATATCAAAAGGTGAGGTGGTGCATCTCAAGTCCCCTCATACATTTTCTGACTCATATCTTAAGTTGCAACGTCATAAAATACCTCTCTGGGAGGTTTTAGTGCTCAGTCACTCCTTTTCCCAGTGGGCTCCCTGCCATATGAACCCCATTGAAAACTATGGGATGTGAACTCAATTCAAGTCGACTCACGGCAGCACCGTGACCTTTTCTGCTTTTGAAACTAATAGGAAGAGATGTTATTGAAGGGAGACTTCAAAACTGTGATTTTTCACACGTTTGGTTGAGGGACAGTCGATCATGCCTCTACAAAGTACTGTCAATTTTTCTAAGCATCTTTTTCCAATGTTTACATCAACCCAGTAAATATTTTCGAGTAACACTATGCTACACACCAAAAAAAAAAACTGATTCATATTGAGGCTATGGTCTGGTCTGGTCTTATCAGATCAGATCAGGTCAGGTCAGGTATGGTATGGTCTGGTCTGGTCTGGTAGGGTAGGGTAGGGTCAGGTCTGGTCTGGTGTAGACCTTTTGCCTGCCATTTGGGGCAAGTGCAGAGTATATCTAACTTTCAAAATGTGCATTGCTTTGAATAAGAGCATCTGGTTAATGAAATCGTCACATTGTAAGATGCCAAATAAAGCAATGTGTTGTTGGGCTGCCTGCTTTTTCAGGTCAGCTTTTAGGGACTAAAGATGTGAATTGCTCTATACTTCCACTTATGCAACCACACACAAAAGGAAATTATCCATCCGTCCATCCGTCCATCCATTGTTAAATGTTTATCCGAAGCCAGATCAGGGAATCATCCTGGAGCCTATCCTAGTGCTTGGTGGGCAAAACGTGGAGAAAAACGCTGGACAGGTCAGCATTCCCTCACAGGGCTTGAGTAGTTAATTGGTCAGTGTCTTGCTCAAGGACACTTTGACAACCTCTCTGAAGGAACCAGGGATCAATCCACCAATCCTACAAAAATCACCAAACAACTGGTGTACTTCCTGAGCCATGCCACCCCTAGGCTGGCTGAACTAATGGTGAGTAATTAGCACATGGAAGTTAGCATTAGCTGGCTAACCAAACCTACGCCCTTCTAAGTTTATTGCCATTTCAATGCCTGGTTAGCAACTGGTGGACCACAAATATGTTCCCGATGGTCCACGTACTACTTTTGACCAAAGTGTAGTGCAGGCCAATTATAAAATAGAAAATAGATCTCACTCTCAGGGTTGTGCGGTGGCTTGGAGCTCGAGTTTGACACAAAATGAAGACATAAAATTCCACTGGCCCTGGTAGAGTGGCAAATGAACCGATTTTGACCGGCCTGTTTAAAGTGTGACCATCGGTCTCCATATTGAGGGAGAGGACATGGACTTCGATGGAGCTCTAGGCTTTAAGGCCGGATGGCCTTCCTGACATCCCATAATGGGTTCGAACCCGCAGCCTCTGGCTCATCAGCTCCCGAAGTACGCACTCTACCACTGAGGTCTATTCTATTAAATATCTCTGCTAAATGTCAGTGGCTGGTGTGATAAAACATTCTCCGTCAGCAAAGCCCTGTTATTATTATTCATCAAACTGTCCTGAATGGTGCTTTGATAATGACCCTATTTCATACTCCTCACATGGTTTGAATAGTTCAAACAGTGCATCCTGAAGTCTATAGGAAAAAGTGCCCCTCTCCCTCTCCCTACTCTGCAATTAATTGGACAGCTCTCAACATTTCATCAAACCCTGCACGATGCATAAGCAAAATGAAATTTGCGCAGCGTGGCAGATGAAAAGGTATTGAGTTGCCTGACGGTTATAATGTGCACAAGCTGGATGAAATTGTATTGACGTTGTCAGAGCAAAGAGGGCTGTCATCCTAAATCTACAGAATGTTGTCTGTAATTATCCTTAACTCCGAGATGAGGATCAGAAGGAGTTTGAAAGAGACTGGTATCACACAGGGTTGTACAGAAAGTTCAAATCTATTATATGCCTCGGTGTATTATGCACAGGATGATATGTGTCATGTCAATCATCTGTAATAGTACAGTGCATTATAATTATCTGATGTGTTTTTCCAAGTGCCCGCTAGAGCTGCTTAGGGAGTAATATTTGAATCTACTGGGGTGGCATAACTCAGGAGGAGGTGCAGTCAGTGAGTGAGTGATCAGATATTGGCGGTTCGATCCCCCAGCCCCTGCAGAAAACGTATCAATGTGTCCGTGAGCAAGACACTGAAATCCAAAGTGCTCCCCTAGCACTGGGCTCCAGTTGCACTCACTCCTCCTATACAAACGCAGAGAACAAATTCCACCGACCTTGGTTATGCGACAAATAAATCACTTTCACTTTCGAGATAATTTAAGCACGTAGTTTTATTCCTGCTGGGTTGATAAATCATTAAAAAGTCATCCCTAGTTAATTTTTAAGACCCCTTAGAGATGCACTGGAGCGCACAACATCTTTGACGGATGTGGAGTAGGACATATCACATTCAGCCCTTGTGGGCACAGCAAACAAGGGCGTAGCTCATCATTTTCCAGTGATGTCACGTTGTACTGGTGTTTGTTAGTAAATGACACATGCCCC
Organism: Regalecus glesne; assembly: GCA_900302585.1. Classification (NCBI taxonomy): domain Eukaryota; kingdom Metazoa; phylum Chordata; class Actinopteri; order Lampriformes; family Regalecidae; genus Regalecus; species Regalecus glesne. The sequence goes on from OMLC01035656.1 coordinate 8,063, forward strand.
TATTAATACTCCCTCATTAGAGACTGTGTTTATATATAAACGGGCATTGCATGGCTGCTTTGAGGAACAAAAGCTAGTCTGTGGTTGATTTCCACTCCCTTTTGCTCCCACCTATTTCAAAATGGTAGCGGATGGAGACGGGTTGAAAACAAGTGTTAACTTACATGTGAAATGATCCTTTATGGTTCAATGAATTATTTCAAACCACAGCACCGTGGGAGCGGATGGAAACCTTAGGAAGGTGTTTTCGACCATCCTGGTCAATATGTTCAATATATTCAAATCCCGGAGCTGTGGTGGCTCAGGGGTAGAACGTGCGATAGGGGAACTGATGAGCCAGAGGCTGCAGGTTCAAAGCCACTGTAGGGCGGTCAGGAAGGGCATCTGACCCTCAAATAAGTTAAGATGAGATACTGCTTTATTAGTCCCACGATGGGAAAAATTTGCGGTATTACAAGTAGCAAAGTGGAAAACAGAACAGAGGCAGGGGAAGAAAACACACACACACATACTCCTGCCCTGTGATAGACTGGTGACCTGCCCAGGGTGTTCCTCTGCCTTACACCCAATGAGCCCTGGGATAGGCTCCAGCAGATCCATGACCCAACATTGCATAAGTGATTGACGATGACATGACATGACATACTCAAATCCTACAGTACCCGAGTGACCAAGTGGAGCCCCCTGTATGCTGAGCCAGTCTACTCAATGCAAACAGTGGGGAACTCAGCTCAATAGTTTCAAACGGCAGGATTTAGCAACATGGTGGGGATGGTTTTTGGATTTTTTTTGGCAGATATATTATGAATATACTCTGGCATTGTGACCACAGGGTGACCATAGGAATCATTCAAGAAGAAGAATGAAAGGTCAATGTGGCTCAGTTTCAGAATAAATATGGAGAGCAGATGAGATGAGAAGGTATTCCTCTATTGCTCTGCTCCTCGTTTCGGCAGGTCTGCACTGTAAGCGTCTTCTGCTTCCGCAGGATGACAAAGATACATGCAGTGGCACATATTTATTATAACAACCCCCACCCATCTAGTGTACAACAGCCCATTCTGCTGTTCATATCTGTTTGGCAAATGTACGCATCCATTGTGCATATGCATCCTTTGAACCTGACAACTTGAAGAGCTGTGATGCACATTTGCATGTGAATATTTACCAAATGCATCCACACATTCTCTCTTTAACTCTGATGCTGTGAACAGCTACGACAGGAGCTTGGCACAAGAGTGTCTATTCACATCCATTTATGCATTCAGAGCCATACACTCTTTCACATGAATAGCCACAAACAATTGCATCTCTCTTTCATAGTTTCTTTCTTATATGTGGGTGTAGCTGCTGAAGCGCACAAGATCGTCCACTTTATCCTGTAGGTTTGAAGATGGTATATCTCTAGTCGTCCATCCCCATCTGAGAGTATGTTTTCCTCTCTGTTCGTAGCTGCACTAGTCACATTTGGCTTTTATTTTCGCCATGTGTTCTCTCGACTTTTCTGTGCTCATCCAACGCCTTGTCTGATCTGCTGTGATGCAACATTCTGTAGCTGCTGGGAACCCAATTCAGCACATTAACAGAAGTGATCTGATGATCAAAACAAGCATGATGAGCAAAGTGAGAATTAACTTGTACCATCTCCTTTGTTCTTCTCACGCCTTGTAATGAATGTGGAAGAAGGGGAGAGCCAGATGGGATTCTTTCCTTCCTCCTGTGTGATTTCATTATAGACAGATAGCCCTTGGCACTGGGAAAGAATTTAGCCCTGCTGAGCCGGCTCCATTCGATGGAGTTGGTAAGATCCAGCTTGCACCATCGAGGCTCATAGCCTTCATACGGGACCATTTGAGTTTGACAGTTTGAGTCTATCAATCTATCTATCCTTCTGTTCATCAATCCATCCACCTATCCATCTATCCACTCCATCCAACATATTTCACAAGAACCTTTAAGTGGTAAGATCTGGTGTTATTCTGGAAACATGAGCATAGCTCAATATATGTGGTTCGGTTAACAATAGCCTGAAGCCCCATTTCTGAGATTTCAGAAAAAAACGTTATTTGTCAGCCACCACTATATGTGAGAATCATGTTGTTTCTCTGTCTGCTCTCTGACTTCTATCGATAATAATGATAATAATAATAATAATATTGATGAGGATAGTAATAATAATAATATCCTTCAACATGCACAGTGCATATTAATGAATATCCATCCATCCATCCATTGACAATTGCTTGTCCAAAATCGGGTCCTATCTCAGACCTTATTAGGTGAAAGGCAGGCCAGTCCATCACAGGGCAGAGCAATTAAGAGAACAATGTCTTGCTCATGGTCACTTCAACACACATCTCTGCAGGTGCTGAGATTGAACCTGCAATCTTCCAATCACCAGATGACATTTAGAATGTAAATAAGCCAGATCTGGCCATCAGGCGAATTTTCATTATTGTCCCAAGCAGTTAGGGGTTGCTTAAGGACACTTCATCATGCTTTCAAAATGAAGCCTCCATCCATTGTCAACCGCTTCTCCAAAGTCAGGCTGCAGAGTCATGCTAGACCCTATCCCTGCACTCATTGGGTGAAAGGTGGAGAAACACCTAGGACAAGTTGCCATTCCATCCCATGGCTTGAGTTTTTAGGGGTTAGGTGTCTTGCTCAAGGACACTTTGAGACACTTTCTGCAGAAAACAAGGATTAAACCACCAATCCTACGATTACTAAACAACTGCCCTACCTCCTGAGCTATCCTGCCCTTCCCTCTTCTAACTTCCTTAGGGGGTCATTAAATGTAAAAATTAGTTTTTTATCTAGAAACTTTAATTCCCTTTATAAAATAAAGAACCCGCCATCAGATTATGATAACTGTAATATTCTCCCAATGATAGGCCAGTGGTAGAGCGCATGATTCAGGAACTGATGAGTCAGTTGCTGTGGGTTCAAACCCACCATAGGGTACCAGGAAGGGAATCCGGGCTCCATCTAAGTCCATGCCCACCCCCACAACACGGGGAAAAATCATGAAATTTAAAAATGACCTTTAAATATTCTCATTCAGTGAATTTTGTAAAGATTAGATGAGAATAAGACACTGAGAACACCGCAGATATTCATTCTATAGGAACAGATTCTTAAAATAACCACAGATTTCATGTATCTCCTGTGGCATAACTGCTGCCAGAACATTTATGGTGCTGACATGCAGAACTGTCTGCTGGCTATCCTGGCGGACTTTCATCTTGCTTCATTGTTTGAGGGGACGTATTCTGAAATACAAATCAAACCTAATCTTTGCTCAGAGCTGGCTGTTTCTTCTTCTCACTGGATAGATACCCTGAGCCAGGTGCTAAAATTCTCCTTTAGGGAACAGGAGCACAAGGTAGTTAATACCATGGAGGTGAAACAACAGGAGCCATATAGCTCACACCCCTTCCCTTCTGGCTCCCATTCATAACAGTCCAGACCCCGGAAATACACACTTGTAGGAAATGTGTTAATAAAGAGATGGAGATTTATTTGTGAGCTGAAAAGCTAAGAGAGCTTGATTCATTTGCAACGATCACAACCACAGTTTGTCCCGGAAAAGTAACGTCATCACCCGGCTAGCAATGATAGGGAGAACACAACATGAGTGCAAACATGATCGCCGTGAATTAAAACCACATAAACCTGCTTGTTGTCCTGCGGATGAATGGCCACTACACACTCACATTCGGACCATATGGTGAACAGACAGATTGAATTCTTGGAGGGCACACGCTGTGTTGGGCCAAAGATTGAAATACCAAAGGGGCGCCATATTGGCAGATTGCTCGTTTATCATGGCAACTGCAGGCCCATCATGAGCACACACTCTGCCCCCAGATGTACTCACACTTGATTAGCGCCTCAACACATTTGATTAATTGATGCAGTTTGTGCGATCACCATCCACCTCCTCTGAACACCTAGCAGAGTGCTTGATTTAAACTCAACGCCACTGGTGATGAAAATAATGTTTGCACACAAACACACTGATATGAGGACCTGCGGTGCTTCTGGTGCATAACAAGCTGCATAAATTTGAAACTTAATGATATGCTACGACCAGCTCTTTGCTGATCAGCTGTGATTTGTGGAGGAGCGGGATTCGTTCTGGGAAATCCATTGTTGAGGGGAATTATCTGTGCTTTGCGGCCATAACTCAATCCGTGGCCCGAACACGATCTATTTCACTGACAACATACTGGGATGACCCAAACTCAAAATGGCCGCTATCTCCGCTTGGCTATGTTGCGGGCGGCGTGATCACAGACGTGTGTGAGACGCCAGGACGGAGCAGCAGTTTGGGATTGAGGGTTTAATCCGTGGGGACGTGTAATCCAAAAGCGATGGGGTTGCACAACTCTCATTTCTTCCATCTGTTGTGGAAAGCTAATGGAAATTATCACTGACATTTTGGGGGAGCAACCTCAACTTCCCTTCCCCACAACACGTAACGTTTGCTCTCCCGGGCTCGGATGTAGTTGTCAAGTCCCAGCGCAAATGAATAAAAAATGCTGTGATCCACCCGATGAACTGGTGGCTGGAGCTATCTCTAAACAATTAAGGACACTTTCAAGATGGGGTAGAACCTATGAAAGTTTAATGTTGGGTGTGTATCGAGGTCAGAGCGGCACCGCCCCCCCTTCATCCTGCTTCACTTTGGTCCCACAGAATGAAAGACTGTCTCAAACACCCCCGGGGTTTACAAAGCCCGGCAGAACCTTTTTTGGAATTGAATCTAGAGAGAGAAGGATAATCTACTTTCCATTTTACTTATTAGACCCCTGGAGAGTTACCAGATTCGTACAACACCGGCGCGCACCTGCGGTACATCTCGGATACCAAAACAAACACCAACATACATACACGGAAAACTCCATACACACTCACAAATACACACACGCTGAATATCTTCATAGATTCTCTCTCTCTCTCTGTGTCTCTCTCTCCCCCTCTCCCTTTGATGCTACCAACTTGCCTTCCCCAATACACCCATATCGCAAATCAACATTCTCAGAACTCTCAAAGAAGTGTGAACAAGCTCATTCGACATCAGAGGTGGGCAGTGATTTCTCCCGTGAGGGAGTTGTGGGGAGGGTGAATCGCAGACAGGGACTCTTGCTACCCCGCTGGCCCCCAGCACTTCTCTAAATAAAAAGCCCCCCTGCCGTCGCTTTGTGCGACGCAAGGCACGGACGGCTCTCAATGAGTCCAGTGAAACTGCCACTAGTGTACACAACCCACACGCACAGTAACACACACGCAGCGAAATCCCATTAACTACGGTCTCCCTCTAAAGACCATTAAAGGAAGATCGAGTCTGGTAGAATAAATTAATATCATGAAAGGCGTGTAGCGGTGCTACAGCAAAGATAGTTACGTCGGGCTGAGTCATCCACAGAGAGGAGGACGGCCTGCAGCGCCACAGGCACTGCTCATAAAACAGAGGGTGAGTGGTGTGGACAACACCCCTTGGATGTCCATCATCCTCCCTCCAAACATACCCCCGACAACGTAATCTAATTGTCTTGCTAGAGGATCGGGAGATAAGGAATCTGTGATCATATCGGGATATCTGATATATGTTTAGCTTATGCTGATGACCACCCCATCTCTGGCTGATAATGACCACGAGGCTAATCCAAAACGACATCTTCCTCATTGAGATCCCGAATGCCTCGGTCAGTGACTCTTGTCAGCTTGCTTCATTTGAGCGGCTTGGTAAACACAAGCCGTGGACTTGTTCTGATTAAGTGATGCGCTCAATGGAAACATGAAAACAAACCCCTATGGCTTAAATCTGGGATTTGCTACAGTCTAATTTTGGCAATCCACAATAGTGCCCCTATTCTAGTTCATGGAACTATTATTTCATTTCTCTGTTATCCGGGGCAGGCAGATACCGCGCACACACACACACATCCTAGACACAATGGCTGCTGGATCTCCAAATCTTCCCCTAAGATTCAGTGTTCTTCTGTTGGCCAACTGTACCCCAGGAAAAAAAAAACTTTCTGGAATATCGATTGTTTATGTGCCAAAGTGACAGCTGTCAGAGTAAAAGATGTCCCCAGTCATAGTCAAATCCTAGTTTGTGGCTTGTCGCTATCTGTTCAGTATGCTGTGAGTGTCCTGGCTATACTGTACTGTTGGTTATAGTATGTAGGTTATTTCCTTTTGGTGTTGCTTGGATGTAGGTCAACATGTGGGCATCCTGCAAGTCTATTGTGCTTAATAGGCACAGCTCTCAGCATTGTGGGTCTAGCCTTTGTCACCTCATCCTCCCTCCTGGGTTTCATCTGGTCTGCATTTCGGCATTGAGCTGTTCGCTAAGGCAGCAATCTCTAGAAAACAACCCTGGGAAATAAGTCAAGATGGAAGATCAACTTTTGGCATGTTGGCTGATGTAAACGTTCGGACATACTGATGTGATTTACTGTCTTCGCAGAAAACCGGTCACTAATCAAAAGCAGTTGAAGAACTAATGTCCGTGGCTACAGATTCACCAGCATGTAACCCAGCATACACTGGTGTTTTTTTATTTTTTATACTGGTGTAATATTGGTAGGGGGTCATGGTAGCTCTGTGGTACAAGGACACACTTCATTAACTGATGAGCCAGAGGTTGCGGGTTTGAACTCATTGCGGGGGGCTAAGAAGGGCATCCAGTCTGAATCCTTCAAACTCCATCTAACTCTGCGTTCACTCCCACAATGGGGGGGACTAATTGTGACATGTAAGAGACCCATTACTAGTACGATATAGGAAAATTTGAAAGATGCTTAATCATACCAAAATAATAAGTGATTTCATTATTCTCACAGACCATGTCAGAAGTCAAATCTCGTGCATACGTAAGCCAAGAGTTTCCCTTCTTGAAATCCATCCAACCATCCATCCATTCATCCATCCATCGTCAACCACTTATCCGGGACCAGATTGTGGAGCATCTTGAAATCAGATACTATAACATGGGGAATGGATGAGGGGTTAGGGGGAGGGAATGGGCGGTAGGCTTTGAAACCGACCAACTCTACTAAATCAACAATGTGGTAAAGCTAACAGAGTCATTGTCAATGAAATCTACTGAAACGAACTGCAAAGACAATTATCAATTTACAAAAGGAGAAAAGGTATCCAAATGGTATCCCCTCAGAGTTATATTGTGCATATTTACTGACTTGTCTCTGGCTCTCACAGAGAGCATCTGGCCTACTCTGCCATTTTGTGCTGCCCACTTCTGTATTATGCCAAATGATATAAGTAGAAGCCTGATCTTGCAGAGTCCTGTGTCCTCCTCACATTGAACAAGTTGTATAAATGCAACATTCGGACACACTTGAGACAATGACATTCCTCTATATATAGCGACATGTCCCTGGATGTTAACTGAGACACAGATGATACTGAAGACAGTTATGACCGCAAACAATGGGCGTCCTAACTTTCAAATAAGTGGTGGGACAATACTGGGTTTTCAAGCAGAGAACAATACATTTTATAGACAGTCTAAGGCACGAAACAGCTGCAGACAAGTTTTGAAACGATTAGATTGCTTCTTTGTGGGCCCGTCAGTAACTTTGCACAATGACCTCAGGATCATTCTTGGACACACGCCTGGGAATATGACATGTCATCTTCTTTTACCTGATCTCTAACTTGGGCTTCCTTCGCCTTCTCTGACCTCATTTATGAGCATCATCAAATATTTAGAAGGAATTAAGAACACAATGGCTCTGAAAATAGACCTCAAGCAATACGGTGGTGAGACCTTACTCCTTTCCTTAATCCAGCCCACAGCTTCCAGTGTCAAAACCATGTCTTTGTAGGGTCTATGTAGTCATAAGAGACAAAAGTATATATCTGCATCTCATATGACAGGAAGTAAAATACCCAGGCAACTATCATAAATCCCGGGTCCCTTCAGATATGGCTTCATATGCATTACATTAATCTCCTGTGGCCTTTTGTTATCTCTTGGAGCCCTCTCATGGTAATGTTGAATGAGAGGGCAAAGCTTTTCTTTTCTTCCACCTTTTAAAACAGGTTGAAATAGAGGAGATTATGCTAATCCCCTGGGGGAGATGACCCTCCAGGTCTCAAATTATTGGTCGCCTCAAGGCTAGATTGTGAAGCAGGTCTCTCTCAAAAGTGATATACCCCCTGATTTATTCCAAGCCTATAAAATGGTTCGAGGGAATTCAAGATGCCAAATTGCATCCAAAACACACTTGGACATTTGCTTCATAATTTAATTGAATTTTATTGATCAACGTGTTGGGGTGCCAAGAATAGCAGCAGTAGTCGCGGGAGGGTGTCCAGAGCCTTCTGACTTCTCTAAGAACAAATTCACTACATAGGCTGTCACGTCACAAAGTTGGCTGTCACTGCCCAGGGATTTGAGTTTTAAAAAAAACTGCCCATCCCAGAGCAGAGATGAGCTAAAAAGCTAGCCAATCGATGAATTCTTGACATGAGAGCTGTTAGTAACCAAATGTACATTTTAAGAGAAGTCCAAGTGGGGCAGGTATTAAAACATGTTCTGCTGCACCCAGATGACACACCATGTCCTTTCCTGGCTAATAGTTGGCATCGCGTGCATATAATTAAAGCGTCATCACATCAGCCTGTCATATCGGCTTGACAGGCTGACGCCAACAACTAATTTCAAAGCCTTTATCTTTTGTGTGTCATGATTAGTCCCCATGCTGTGAGGGTGGACATAGACTTAGATGACGCTTGGGGGATTGAGCCCGGATGCCTTTGCTGATGCCCTGATGTGAGTTCGAACCCACAAGCTCTAGCTCGTCAGTTCCCGAAGCACATGCTCTGCCATGGAGCTACTGCAGCCCCCCCCACACACACACACACACACACACAAAGATTTTGAATGTAAATGTAAAATATTTAAGTCATTTAACTCCTGCTGTTAGGTTTCATTAGCGAGGTTTCATGTGGATCAAGAGGGATTAGAAGCCTGTGTTCCTGTTAACCAAGAGAAAAGCAGTAGAGGTTGTTAAATAACCAAATGTCGATGCCAAGTTGATCCTTTAGTATTTCAAGGTTGTCTTACAACTGGACCGATCTTTGGAAATTAATTTTTTTTACTATCTATAAAAAATGCTCAAGGCATATTTCAAGTGCAATATTTTTCGGTTTAATAGAGTAGCAGGAGTTTATATTCGGTTCATTGGCAACACCGACAAGTCTAAGGACTAGTAATTCACACTCTACATGTATTCTTTGTCAATTGAGGCTAAGAATTATATACTCCCAATACATTTATTGGATGGAAATTAAATTTCGATTTTATCCTGAGTTCCTCATTGTATGTCAAGACGTAACTTTTTGAATAAAAAATAACACATAAAAAACACCTGCATAAAATGCTGGAAATCCCAATATTGCAATCTCACATTTTATGTTTAGTACTCCTGTTTATGATGGCTAAACTTGTCAGCAGCCTCAAACAAAACCATTCTTGGCTGGATTTATGTCTAACGAGGCTGCAGTAGCTCAGTGGTAGAGTGCACGCTTCAGGAACTGGTGAGCCTATGATGTCACGTGCTCGAACCCACGGCAGGGCATCACGAACGGTATCCGACCTTAATCCCCCAAGGACCACCTAAATCCGTGTCCACCCCCACAACATGGGAACTTATCATGACATAAAAATGGACCTAATTCGCATTTCTGCCAATGCCTACTTATAACACACTTGTTTGTCTTGTTAATTTGTATGCTCATGCTCAATTGTGTCTGCAGTTACATAAATAAGATCTTGTCCTGCAGGAAATCCAACCAGAATATATATTTTATTCTGTTCTTGTCTTTCGTTCTCATTGAAACGAACCGGTTTGGTAGGGGTGACTTTGTGGACTTACTGGTGGTGTTGTATCTGACCCCGTAGAACATCTCCGGACAGGGTCGTGACACCATCTGCCCAGCGCTGCTCCTAGGCCAGCAGGTGCCAATGCCATCGATAGAGATGTCACAGTAGAGCCCTGAGCCTGAGGTGATGGAGGCAAATCTGTCAGCATTGGACATACATACTCAGAATGGTACATCACTACTGATAGCCATAGTGCCATTCTGATAATGCTACAACCGTCTCGATGATAAACTGTGGCACTGAGTATGCTGTTTGTCGGCACAGGCTTTATGTCTTACTCTTACGCTGCGCTGACTGTAGTCTCATGTGACACAATGGCAAGTCTATTTCCAGCAGCATTGCGCTCATCTTTGATCTTATTTCTTATCATCTACTGCAGCGACAATGCTACTTAGTAATAGGTTGGTTAAGAGTCAATTTCACACATCTGAGATATACAAGGGTGTTCAACTCATTGCTCCACTGACCTGTGACATTGCTGGAGGTTTGGTTCCATGAAGCCAATGAATACACTGCAACCCAGAGAGGGAGTTTCATCAATAGCTTCAATATTTGTTGAAAGAGTTTAAAAGAGGAAGACATGAATATCTTAACAGATCTCCGTTCAGGTCTACCAAGTGTGAAAAGTAAAGGGCAACGGTGAGTACTGATGACAGACCTTTCCCCAAGTGATAACAGGACTAGACCAAGGAGTATGACTGTAAACACAACCCGAGGGCCAAGCTGTTATTGCAATAATGACTCAAAGAGATGGAGATTAAAACATCTGGAGTGGAGGGGGTATAGTTCCTGTGCTTCCAAGTTGCCTTAGCCATCACTTTATTTTCTTATTTCACATGAAAACTGGACCAAGGTGTTTCAATAATTATGTCTTAATGCCCTTAATATGACCACTAAATGAGCTGGACAACAGTATGGTAGCACCATACAGATTAACACATTATTAAAGTGTTGGTACTTTCAGAGATGGTTAAAATACCTTGAATTGGTGCCAAAGGAAAAACAGGAAAAACAGCATGCCCTGTTCATTTATGCATACGTGGGTTTGTCGACTTGTGAATGGGTGTGCGTGCATGCATGCACGTATACGTGTGTGTGTGTGTTCGTGTGTGTGCATGCACTCATTTGTGTATCCCTGGTTTATGTATAACTGTTGTGACAGCTGCAAAATTATCACTCTCTTTGAAAATGCCTCCTTTTAATGTATTTCCACAAAATCCAATGGAGGCAGTGTTACTTTAGGGATGGGCATTCTGCTGACCATTGGCGGATCAGCAGTATAGAGTGGTACCTAAAGTGTACAGACATACCACAGTGCTTGCCCATGTTTGTGTGTGTGTTTGCAGTGGATGCGCAGGGACCTCTATGTCAGCACCTCAAGCAAGATTGCCTTCGCTATGTTTACTTTATAGAAATTGCTACAGCTATTTGCACCATTAAAATTGATAGGCAGATGAGGAAATGGCACTGAAAATGTCAATAGACTTACATGACACATTCCCTGACAGCATTAGCAGAGCTTCGCAGGTCAAGTCTGCTGAACACCCTGATGGGAGGAGGCTTAGGATGGCAGAAACCTGCAAACAAAGGAAAGTCCCAGAGGTAATTCTTTGTTAATTAGTATTGATCTCACTTAATGACAAATATAAAACTATGTGTGTTAGGGGCACCAAAGCTCAGGAGGTGCAGAGGTTGTCTGGTAATCGGAAGATTGGTGGTTGAATCCCAGGTTCCTTCAGAAAGTGTCGAAATGTCCATGAGCAACACACTGAATCCCTAATTGTTTTGAACAACAGGTGAAACTTAACCTCGTGGCTAACTCTGGCATATTTATATTCCAGAATTATCATCAATATGCTCTGTACCTAAAAATAGATTATTTATAATTATTATTGCTGTTGTTGTTATTATTATTATCTTTATTATTATAATACATTTGGTGTATTTGAAATAAAAACCTGCATGTTTAATTTCAACTGAGCTGCTCTCAAAGATTCATAGTGACATTGGCCAGATGATGTGTGCACTAAAAGCTTCACTTGCTGACAAAGGTACTGATTATAGATGCTCTGTAGTCTGCAACCGTTTCTCCTCTGTCAGCACTCTTCCATGTTTACATAGGGGCAAGTTTCAATGAAAAATAAAGAGAGGTCTGTTTTAAGTGTCACAGTTGGTCCCCACGACATGGACTTAGATGGAGCTTGGGGGATTAAGGCTGGATGACCTTCCTGATGCCCCCCAGTGGGTTTGAACCTACAGCATGGTCTCTACCACTGAGCTACTGTGGCCCCCTTTCAATGAAATTTAAAGAGGGTTAGAAATGTCTTTTCAATTTCAGAATAATTTTTAGATATTTTATACACATATATTAACACTACAGGATAGAAATATAGAAATATTCGCTTTCTGCCCAAATAGAATAGAATAGAATAGAATAGATAGAATAGAATAGAATAGAATAGAATAGAATAGAATAGAATAGAATAGAATAGAATAGAAAATAATCGTTTTATCTGGCACACAACCAAGGTCTGTGGAATTTGTTCTCTGCCTTTAACCCATTTTATTGTATAGGAGCAGTGAGTGTAGCCGCACAGCATAGTCAGGGATTCAGTGTCTTGCTCAAGGACACCATGACATACTTTCTGCTGGGGTAAAGGATCAAACCACCAATCTCCAATGACTAGATGACTGACCTACCTGCTGAGCCATGCTGCTCCTAAAATAGCATGTGTATCTGTGTGTGTGTGTATCTGTGTGTGTGTGTGTGTGTGTGTGTGTGTGTGTGTGTGTCCCTTACATCAACAATATTAATTTCTCTTTGCACTGATTGAACTACGTTGTCATATTAGATTATTCTGCACTGTGTGACTGCTGCTGAGTGTTGGCTGGTTTGTGGGGTTTTTCGGCCAACATGCCTGTCTTAAACAGTCACATCACCCTCACTTTTGGTGGACAGTCTAGAAAGACTACATGCCTCGAGGACGCTGTGGAGACCTCTGATTTAAGGTCTGGGAGCATAATTCATGATGGACATCTACTGAATGAGAGCAAGTCCACTACAAATGTGTGTTTTGGTAAAATCATGTGAGAACGAGAGGCCCGGTTTACGTGTCAGGAATAGTTCCCACGTTGTGTGTGTGTGGGGGGGGGATTGGACCTAGATGGATGTCCTTCCTGATGCCTGGTAGTGGGTTCGAACCTGCAACATCTAGCTCGTATGATCGTGTAAGAATCCTGCCCACTACATAGATTGCAGGAATGTTCTTAGCACATTGTGGCAGTGCAATATCAAAGGGTTGCAATACTGTCCTCATGAAACAAATAATAGGCTTATATAATCATACATTTATAGTTTTATTTCATCATTCTCAGCCCCAGGCAAAGTATGGAGGGTCCCCAAAGAATTTCTTGTCTCGGGCCGCCTGTTGTCTAGAGCCCGGGTCCTTGATACCAGCACCAATTACCATTTATCTAACAATTACCATCAGTAACAACTCGGATAACTAATTTACTTTAGTAAGAGCCTCAAGATAATTGAATTTATCATCTAATTATGAATATGTCAAAAGGGAGTCTTTTCTTCTGTCTCCCTATCTGTGGGACTTCATTTTGTTTATGTGAGTCCAAAATGATCCCAGTGTGTGTGTGTGTGTGTGTGTGTGTGTGTGTGTGTGTGTGTGTGTGTGTGTGTGTGTGTGTGTGTGTGTGTGTTGCAGTGTAAGTTGTGTGTGTGTGTGT